>OW121740.1:129167298-129237298 GCA_933228675.1 Stomorhina lunata
CAAGATTTAAATGTGTGAATAATTTGTTAATGCACATGCAATAAAACAGATATTAAACAGAAATAGTTGGCAAAATTTTATACACAAAAAATTTTGTATGGTGGATCAAAGCACTTTGTTGGTTTTTGGTGGATTATAGAACAACAGGTGTTTTTTTTTTGTATGATGGAAATTGGCGGTGCATAAATTAAAATGCATAATTAAATTAAAATTTAAAAGTGAGTTGAGAAAAATCCAAATATAAAATTAATTAAAATTTTAATTGAAATGAGTGGATGAATATATTTATAATTACCTTAAATAAAATTGCAGAAATTTCATAAAAAAATATAGCAAAAACCAAATTAACAAAAATTAAAAAAAATAATAAAATTTTAATATAATAGAGTGTAAAAATTTGAAATTGCATACTAGTGTAAAAAAATAACATGATCTTAATTACAAATATAATAATTGGAAAAATTTTTAACGATTTTAATTACAAAAATAATTGAAAAAAATTTCAAAACAAGTGCCATCTTTCATTTTAAGTGGCATTAAACAAATCTGTGTGAAATTTTTGCATTAAAGAAATCCATAAAAACTAGTATAGTACATATAGGTATATATGTATATTAATTTTGAGTGCAATATAATATCAGAAAGTGAATTTTGACTTGACACATGCATTTTAAGTGATTTCGTGACACATGTAATAACAAATTAAACCAATCAAAATTGTGATGCAATTTTAATTAGAAAGTGAAAAATTGTGAAGCAAATTTATGAAAAGTTAAACCAAGAAATTTTGAATTTAAAGTTTTACATTAGTGTATTGCACTAAGCTTCCAATTTATTTCAATTATTGTTTTATTGTAATAAATATTTTGTGAAAAAAACCAAAAAATGTTGGTGAAAAAATTTCCACGACCCGTTTCGATGGTTGGCCTAACCATCTTCATGAATTGAAAAAAAATCTGAAAAATTAACAATGCATCAGAGATATCAGCCATTACTGCTAAGCAGCCCTTGCTTAGAGTTACAAACTCTTGTTAGATGCAAAAGTGGCTTATCATGCCTAACAAGCTACCATTACCGTCAATGTTCAAACTGCAGTCATTGATCGAAAAACAAAATTTTAGATTTTTTAATAATCTAAATAAAAGTGATCACTATAATTTTTAACAAAAGAAAAACAAAAACAAAAAAAAAAACGATACTGATAAGATATCGTTAAAAGTGTGAAAATAGATTAATTATCTATAGAAAAAATTAAAAAAAAATGTCCCAAAAAGTTTGTAGCCTAAAATAGAAAAAAAAAACTTGTGATAAAATTTTCTTCTATTTGGAAATATAGTAAGCATTAAGATGCTATATAACGATTATAAGCGATCATCCTATTTCTTCTTTAAATTGTTTTTAGTACAGTTTGTCTTTAGCCTCGAAATAAGCCTCAGTTTCGACGGTAACCTCTTCATCGGCGTAAAATTCTTGACAAGGAGCGAGAATAGATTTCGATCGAAAAAACAGTGGCGGAAGTGATTCGAAGGCAAATCCATGCCACTTTGATATCGTTTTAATTAATTTGTAATTTTATATGGTTTGTTCGATTATGAGCCTATGTTGTAATAAATATTTAGATTCTCAGTTATCTCGATCAACTTCTTTTTATGATCATCCAAAATTATTTTGTGGATTTATTTCTCGTTAACAATCTGTTCGAGATGTCCAAAGCGTACGTCGCACTGTAATTTCCAAAGTAAAATATTGGCTTAAACTGTATTCTTCACCAAAAAGCAGTGTTTTTTTAATACACGAAATTGTGTAAACATTTTATTTAAACTAAAAGTTTCATCATTCAAAATGTAATATCTCGCAAACTAATATACCAAAAATAAGTCATATTTTATACCAGCAACGATCTATACGTATGTTTTTGGCAATGAGCTTTTCAGCCCACCTGTAATTTGTCGTTATACATATAAATTATCGATACCGCTAAGATATCGTTATTCGGGATATATCGGTATATGATGGAAGCCGATCGTTTTTAAATCGTTCGATTTCTGATATATTTTTTAGTCTTGGTTTGAAATTTTTTGTGGAAATGGGAAAAACATGATCACAAAAATATAACTGAAATCGATCGATTTCTATTACATACACAACGATTTCCATACTTAAACATAAGTGCATAAAATAAAAATTTTGTCGATAAAAATAATTATTTAAAAAAAAATGTCAATAGTGAATTTTCTTTGTAAATATAAAATCAAATTCAATATGAAGACGTTCGAGCCAAAACGCAACGATTCTACTTTTTGAAAAAATTGAGTTAATAATGCAGTTTTACTCTACATACTTGTCTTTATAGTTACAAAAAATTTAATTGCAAAACACGCCTATTAATTCTTTACAAAAAAAACTTAAAATAAACGATCGTACGAAAACGTAACAATTTTTATAAAAGTTGAACTTTTACCAACAATTTTCATTTGACAGGTTTCATATACCAAAAAAGATATTTCTTATATTTTTTTACTAAAATAGTAAAACATTGTTCATTCCGATCGTTTTAAACGTAACTTATTATATTCATCGAACGTAGATTTTAACTTTTTCAAATCATTTTGGATGATAGAAATGCGAATTAATTAAATAGATCACTCAGGCCATCATGTTATGACTTTAAGCACTAATTATATTCCAATAAGAACAATTACGTTTTTAACAAATTATAGTAAAAAAAAAATTGTCTTAATGTACCTAAAATGATTTATGATGGAATTGTTAAGTTTTGTTGTGAACGTCTACATATACTAATAAACATTTGTAAAAGAAAGATTAAAATTAAAAAAGCTTTTGACTTATGTTTTGATGGCAACTCTACAGATCATACTCTGAATTTAAAAGTCAAATTAGAACCCATCTGGACCCATCATAAGAATTATTTTAACTTTAATTTTTATTTATTTAATCTAACGCAATACAATTTAGTACTGAAACTGGCGGTTATTTTTTGAAATTTTAAAACAATAATTTCAAAAAATAACCGCAAAAGGGTTCTTAAAACATGTCGTAAAACCTGTTTATACCTGAAATAATTTATAGATGTTACTCGCCCTCCAAATTAAGCCCTCTTACTTAAGGTATATGTGATAACCGAATTGAATAAGTTTTTAAAGATAATTCTAAATATAGTTGAAAATAAAATTAAATTTGAAAAAATTAAGATGCTATTAAAATTTGATGATATCGGAAATATAATGCAACTCGTATATAGCCCATTCATACGCTTTAAATTTGTTTTATGTAAGCTTCCCGACAGCGTAGAGAAAATGACATATATAGGTGCTCAGTAGAATATCCAGGGCCCAAATCGCTGCATTCGATATGGATCGAAATGTAAGATATTTTAAAAACATTTGTATAACATACTTTTAGGGTAATCTAAACAATACAGCAGGACAAAATATATACTTTTTTTGTTAGATTTCTAGTCAGATTGTAAGCATCTAGATTTCTTAGTCGGATTGTTAGCATCTAGTATTGAGCTTCAATGCCTCTATTTCACTTTTTTTGTGTCAGCTCTAGTTTTCGAGATATTATTTTTTTTTAAGAAAACTACGTATTTATGCTATTTATAGTAACGTAACTTATAAACGGTTCATTCTATTCAGCAAAAATAGAAAATCGAAATTCAGCGACAATATTGTCTTTATGCTGCATTATTACAATTTTGATTCCATGGAATATTTACGGAGATATCACTCAACTTTTGATAAAAAAAAAACATTTTCTTATAAATTT
Source organism: Stomorhina lunata (assembly GCA_933228675.1). Classification (NCBI taxonomy): domain Eukaryota; kingdom Metazoa; phylum Arthropoda; class Insecta; order Diptera; family Rhiniidae; genus Stomorhina; species Stomorhina lunata. The sequence continues at coordinate 129,171,088 of OW121740.1, forward strand.
TTTTATTTTTTAAAAATTCATACAAAAACCGTTTTTTCAGTCATATCGTGAAATATGTTGCGTACATAGAAATCTTGCTATATCTATCCACAACTGTAGGTTTTATATCAAAATATCATTAAAAGAAAATATGTTATACATACAACGAAAAATTTATTGATCTATTTTTTTTTAAACAAGCAAAAATCACGATATAGATTCACAAAATTTATACGCACTTACTTAAATGGCCTATAGTAACAACCTGTTTAGTTCAAAGATGGAGCATATTTTAGAATTCCATGCGCTTTTATTTTGCGTGCATATTCTCCCATTTCTTATGCCAAGTTTTGAAAGATATACTTCTACTTGGTCTTTCGATTGAAGTTTTGGACGCCCTCTTCTACGAGTTCCCTCAGGATCATTATCAAACACTTTTCTTGCCGGAGTATTTTCATCCATTCGCACAACATGTCCTAGCCAGCGCAGCCGCTGTTGCCTAATGCGTTTTGCTATATATATGTCAGCGTATAACTCACGAAGCTCATGGTTCATACGACGTCGATACTTATTATTGACGCAGACTGGTCCAAATATTTTTCGTAGGATTTTCCTCTCAAACACTCCAAGGATAGCTTCATCTGCCTGTGCAAGTACCCATGATTCTGTAGCATACAGTAACACGGGTAGTATAAGCGTTTTATAGAGCGTAACTTACACAAAATTATTTTATCACAAAATTAATAACAAAATCAAAACTATTAAGTCCGTATTAACAAGTAATATTGCATTTAATGCAGGACATATATGCCTTTATGGCTGTAGAAAAATACTAAAACTTTTGTTATTATTGCTATTTTTATGAATTTTTCAAAAACGAACAAATTTTTTAAATTATATCTTTTCCCCATATATTTGGCTATATCTCCAAAACTACTGATTCTAGTAAATATTATGTTAGGGCAGCATGAAGGAAATATTTTAGCTAAATTTTGTTTTTCCCTTGCACTAAGTAGGATAAAATGTTCTTCAGTTGTGTTACTCAAAATCGTTTAACTACTTTTAAACAAAATTATATCTCGATAACTAAAGCTCAGGAATTATAGCCCTATATAAAATATATACAAATTAACTTAAAAAAATTAAGGTACCATTTTTCGAGTTGTGCTGCATAATGTATAACATATAAGGTCTACTACATTGTAACTTGTTTGTCAAATGTTCGCCGATAGTAAAGGAATAAATTTTAACTTAATATTTTGAGAAATGTTTAGATATCATATGTTATTCAAATTTTTGCATAATAAATTTTTTTGAAAATTCCTTAAGTACACAATATTTTGCTTACAAGCTTTTTTATCTTATTACCTATTTTTGAACACCTAAATACCAAGGTATAGCTTTCAATTCTTCGACCAAATAAATGAGGTATCACTGCAGGCAACTATGTCTCTATATAATTGAAATAATACACGTATCTTTAGAATTTTATTAAGCTCTCCAAATAGTTTTTTTGACCGAAATGTTAAAAACGAGGATGTGGACATATAAATGGATATAGAGATACTTAGGCAATGTCCGTCTGTACTAGTAATCAAAGTGAAAACATGTTTGGACACAATATATGTAATCATTTTAAGCTCATCTACGATCATTTAAGGTTGTTGCAAACATTGTTATCGTAACCAAAAATACCACCTGATCATGATCAACACATACAAACATTAAAAGATTTTGATTAAAACAAGTAAGAAAGCACTATAGTCGGTCAAGCCGACCATACGATACCCTTCACCACTAAGGTCAAAGGTGTTATTTTTCGTGTGTAAAGACAAATATTTGCTAAATTTTGCCATCATACAAACATTTTCTCAAAACTTATATATTCAACCTGTTTCCGTCATTTGGACTTATATGAGAGCTAGGGTCAAATGTGGACCGATTATCTCGAAATTTGGCAGATTAATTACAGTTGTTACAAAAATTATGTATGCAAAAAATAGACTCAAAATTTCCATTATCTTTAGATTTACGAGCGTTTTAGTGATTTTTTGTCTCATTTAGTGCGTTTTTAAAGAAGAGTTTGTATGGGAGCTATGGTCAAATGTGGACCGATTTCAACAAAATGTTGTACAGTGATTTTAGTTGACATAAGCAGTATTTGTTTTAAATTTCATGAAAAACTATTGATATTCGTGGCCAATATAGCAATTCCGGGAAGTGGGACCTATGGGAGGTACCATAAATAATGGACCAATTTTGACCAATTTCAATAGCCATGGTCCCATTATCAAAAAAATGATCTGTGCCAAATTTCATCAAATTATCTTTAGAATTGCGACCTGTAGTTTGATTACAAGGTTTACATGGGGGTCCAGCCAGCCAGACGGACGGACGGACATCGCTAAATCGACTCAGAAAGTGATTCTAAGCCTATTGGTATACTAAAAGGTGGGTCTAAGACAAATATTTCTATGCGTTACAAACATCAGCACAAACTTATAATACCCTTTCCACCTATGGTGGTGAAGGGTATAAAAATCTTTAATTTAATTGTCACTAGTCATTGACATTTTTATATAAGTTTCATTTGAGGAAATCAAGCAAATACTTTCAAACTAAAATTCCTTTTATTGCCACAACCAACAAAATACAAACAAACATTTTATTGTAACATTACGAAATAAATTTGTCATTAAATTAATTTACTAATTAAAACAATGACTTAAGGAACCGAAAAACAAACATTTGGCCAAAATAACATAAATAACTTTTAAAATAATTTAAATCTAACAAAGTATAAACAAAACTAATAAAATAATTAATTTCATTGAACATTTGGGGGAAAAAAACTCCCTCAACATACACACACGACAACATACGATCGATCGTAAAACATGTTCAATTTAAATTTAAACATTTTCAATGGAAAATAAAAGAAAATTTTAAAATTTAAGAAAAATACATAAAAAAAAAAAAAACATTAAAGTGAAAGGTAAATTTTTTGCTGGAGTATTAGTCTTTTTTGGGATTTCTATTATTTAATCTTCATTAAAACTTTTTTAAGCTCAAGAGTTTGTATTTGCAAATTGTAAATAAGTGAATATTCATAAGTTGAAATGGAAAATCAGGCTAATCCTATGCGGACTGCAAAGAGTTAGTTTGAAGTCTAAATCTTGATAAACATTTTAAGTGAAAAACGTCAGTGAAATAGTGTTTTTTTTTTTTGTTGTACTTCTTACAAGTTTGTTAGTTTTCTGCTAATCATGGAACTTGTTGGAATTAAACAGACAGGCGGAAAGACAGACGATTAAACTTGGAGAATACATATGTGAGCCAGATCATCATTTAGACTGCCTAGGAGTAGTGGATTTTAAATTAAGAAAACACAAACTTTTTTTCGTTAATTTACTATTTGTTAGTTTTATAGTCTTAACCGTATAATGGCCAAATATAATCAGCCAACTTTTACTTACTACAATTTCTATTACAAGCCTGATCAAGCAACAGAAAATATATTTGAAACAAAACGTAAAAATTTACTTGCAACATTAAACACATCATCATCATTGTCAATCTCATAATCCTGTTAAACGTCATCATTATCTTTCTAAAAGAAACAAGTCAGTTTCTTGTCTGCCTCAAAAGCCTTTAGGTTCTTCATACTTGTTTAAATGTTGCTTATTGCAATATTGTGTGGCTTACAACACCATCATCACCATGGCCAAGCACCACCATTCTCTGGCTGCACACTTCACTAGACTTCAAAGTAAATTTTTGCAATGACGTTTTTAGGACTTTCGTATGCGCAGCTACAACGTCATGGCCGGCGCATGCAATTGACCTCATTTAATACCTATGGAGAGAAAAAACTGAACAAACTGAGTGTCGGTCTCAAACTTAGTCATTCATTTTGGTTGCTTTAGTCAATTTCCAAACCAAATAATTTTACCTCATTTGAGTTGTTTGTGGGACATTATAAATGTGCAAAAGAAATACAAATTTAGGTAGAATTGCAAAGAAAAAAAGAAAAAATTTGAGTAAAATCGAGAAAGTAAAGTCGGTTCAGTTGTTGCATGAGATACCCTACAGCACTGAGTTAGGTTGTCTTATAGATTTCAAGTAAATTTCCTGTATAGAGTAGAGTGAGGGCTGATTTAATTGACTAGCCTCCTTAACTTGATAGCTAGGCCTTTTATTACATGAAAACTATTAGAACTGAAGTGATATCCGGGTGAAGTGTATACATTTAAACTATGTCAAATATGATCCGTTTCCCACTAAAGCGTATATATAACATATTTAGGGCTTGATGTTTATATACACATAAAGCGGCGCACTATCCAATTTCTTGTTTCATTGGTCCGATTCTCCCTTTTGTTAAACCTAAATGAAACAGGTAGGTTTCACAGATTCTACTGATAAGGAGAACGTAGTAAATTTAATCTGCTATCTTACCAAAATATGTCTATGCTAATATTATTGAAAAAAATCTAAGTTTAAAATTTGAAGGCGATCAAAATGTAAATTTTCTTTAATGTGAGGAACATAGTTTCATTTATAATTACCTTAAATGGTTATGGAGATTCAGAACAAGAAGTATTGAGGGCTTTGATCGTTTCTTTTAACTAAGAATTTCATCTGCTTAAAAAAACAAATGTCAAAAAAATTTGAGGTCTGTTCTAGTTTATAAGATCTTAGTGAGTTAGCACGTCGACTTCTTGGCACAACAAATCAAATTCTGGCGTAACTGAGCTCCAGTTACGGCAATATCAGATCACCTTATTATAGTGTTTTTGCTGCAAAAAAAAACATTTTTTGACCACCACTTTTAAACAATCTAATGATGCTGTTCTATATAGAAGAGTCTAGATATTAATGATCAATAATTGTTTTCAAGAAAAAGTTATATAATGTTTTATAAAAAATTAATTGAAATATACTTAATGTTCTAAAACGAAAAGTGATGAAATTTTTAACAAACTCAGTAGCTCATGCATCGAAAATAGCTTTAATCTTGATGTCGATTTAATCAAGAAACAGAAAAAACCTTTATCTCTTATAAAGCTTAGGAGATATCAGTAAATCAAAAAAGCTCTACTAAATTCAGTGTTTTCGTTTTTCTTTGGACAAAAACTAAGTTGACTCGGATTCCCAACTGTAACCCCGTGAAAGGTGAAAGTCTTTTCTTTAGGTTGGGCGAAAAAAATTCAAAGAAATTTACCGATCGTAGAAAAAAGTTCAAAATTCTTTTAAGAAACCACATAAATTTATGTTACGCATAATTAAAGCAAAAAGTATTGCAGTCGTTTAGGCGTAACTTTTAAGTCAAATTCAATTTAAGTGTAAATGCTTTTACCCGTAGGATTCGACGATTTCAACCAAAATTATTAGAGATCTTCTTTGTGTCAACCGTCTATTGGTTGTGCAGAATTTCATCATTTCAAATTCTGTTAAGAATTAAGTATGTACATTGAAAAGAAAAAATTTGTGAAAAAATGGGGGTCTAAGGCAGAATTTCAACCAACATTAATAGATGTGTGTTGAATTTTAGCAAATTCTGTTCAGAATTGCAGTTTGTACATTGAGAACAAAAAGTGGTGAAAAATGAGGGCCCAAGGCAGGTACCCCAAAGAGTCAACAGATTTCAAAAATTTTTTGATTTAATCGTATCTATAAAAGAACAAGTATGCAAAATTTCCTTGTTGTAGAAGCACTCCTTCTATTTTTCGATGTATGAAGAAACACCACTGTGCGACCTACATCACTAGCACGCTGTCGATGTAAAATAAATAAATTTGCTGTGGAATAGAAAGCTTAAACAATGCGCCAAGCTAACAACAGATGTTGCAACTTCACTGACGTGCAATTACAGTTTTAAATAGAATTAAGCTTTATCTCTCATAATTACTACCTTTCCCCTCTCCACTATAATCTTTCCGAAGAAGGTAACCCAATTCGTATATGTGGTATTTGGCAGAATGATACTTCTATTTAAAAAATTGAGTATCGGTTAAGGCTTTAAAACTCGATTGATATACAAATAGTATATTTTTCTAGAGAATATGTGTGTGGTAGTTACAACAAATGATGAACTGATTTACTACAAATAGTCCAGACCCTTTACCTGGCAGGTTTTTCAATCATTGAAGAACATCAGAGTCTCAGCTTTCGAAGTGCTTGAAATTTGCAACCAGATTCCAACCCAGCCAATGCTTGTTCAGAGTAATGTATAAACGTTTCCTCAAAAGTTCAATAGGTGTGGTTCAACCTCAAAAATCCATCTTCAGGTACTCTTACTCGCAAAGCCAGTCAACTCGACCAAAAGGTTATTAAAACATATCAAATTATATAGGGTCTATTCTTGAATATATTAAATTCAGAAGAGATATCTTTATAATGATCTAAAGCTAGCATGGGCGAAAAATTTATTTGCTATAACTAGTTTTAGGCAAATAAATTCTGCTGAATCACAAACACGACTTATCCCAGTCAGCATGTTTGTTATTTTCTGATCATATTTGACTCTTTTTCGACTGCCTCGGACGATTTATACAATCGAATACTGTGCCTTCGGAAGAAAATGGTACCCTAGCCGCGACTCCCTTAAGAGGATCTGCTATGAACACCTTTCTGAACCGTTTCTGAGTTTTTACGAGCTATTTTTGACTCAATTTTGATTATATTTTTAATTGATTTTAAAAAAAGTAACATATTCTTTACAATTGTACATATGAATTGAGTTACCTTAGAGAGAGAGTATATAAATGAAGTGTGGTGAAAAGTCTATTTTTAGAACACTGAAGAAGTTGCTCTATTTCTTGTTATTTTTTTATTATTCTTCGAGGACCGCGACCTGGATCGAACTCAGGCTAAACATGATATATTATGTTTCGTAGTCGGCGGCTAACGATCCTTAATCTAGAGTGTTTATTTACAAATGGAGGCATATTTAGGAATCGAATTCAGAAAGTTCCAATAAATATACATACATATATTTCGATTATTTTCAAACAAAGTAAACCCCTTACCTATACTAAAGTAGGGTATAAAAACGCAACACAAAAAAAAGTAAACAGAGACAATGTCTGAAGCTGACTGCACTTTTACCGCCAAGTGCTTAACTGCTTTTTGCTTTGTCTTTTCGGTAATTTAAAACCATTTTTTATTTCGGTAAAGAAAAACGCAATTTCTTTACTCTTACGTTCCAGTGAATGAGGTCAGTACATAACTAAATAAAAAAAAATCATGTTAAACAATTCAAAAAGAAATTCACAAAGATAAACTTAAAATAATAGTTATTGAAGAAAGAAATATTTGTATCAATAAGTTCAACTACTCGTATGCATTTGTTATTTTTTTTTTTTGCTATGATTTCAAAAGTGATCTACATTTTTTTCACATTTTTCCTACTTGGTTTTTATTTTTATTTATTAATATTATTATTCAGAAAAATGCGCATTGTTAGCCGTATTTTGCATTTTTTTCGGTTTTAGTTTCATTGTGATTTTTCACAATTGAAATTTTAGCAAATCGCGATGAAGTTTTTTTTTTGTTTGTAAAGAAAAGGAGTTTGTTATAGTTTTAATGGCATTTTAGTAAATGTTAAGATATGACATTCAAGACTTTCTTCCACTTTTGGTCAGACATACATATTAAAAGCTTTATCTGATTTGGACTAGAAATACAAAACCAAAGAATAAATTTATTTGATTTAAAATTTTTAATTTATACAAATACCCAGTAAAACTTTTCATTACCAAATAATGAGTTAAACAGTTAAACTATTGAACACGAACTACTTACTCATTCGCTGTTTAAGTCATTACATTAACATGGGGATGTCATTGGAGGCAAGTACTTACCAATTGCAGAAAAGTAATGACTTGGGTAAGCAATTTGAAAGCAACAACAACAACAGCAACAACTTTTTTGTTGTTGTTTTATTAAAAACATATATTTTTAAACGAAATACAAAATTTTTTTTATGATCCCATGGGGGCTCGAACCCAGACCCTCCGACTGCTAGGCAGAGACTCTTCCACTGAGCTACTTCATATGTTGAAAACTTAGCAGCTTATATTTAATATAAACAATTTTTATTTTTAGATCCAAAATCATATGAAAATAACTTTGTTTTTCCCTGCTTTTTTTTGCTTTGTTGTAATTTTTGGAAAAACATTTTTATACGATTTTTTGTAATTATTTTAAAACTTTTTTAAAATTATTTTAAAACTTAAACAATTTAAATCTTATTTTTTGTATAAGTTTTTACATAAGATTGACTCTTACTAACTTAAATGTTACAACCTGTTAAGGTCAAAGTCCGAGCATATTTTAGAATTCCATGGATTTCGATCTTGTGCGAATATTCTCCAATTTTATAGGCCAAGCTTTGAAAAATATTCCTCTACTTGGTCTTTCTATCGAAGTTTCGGACATACTCCTCTATAATTAGGTAGTGGGACATTTCAATTCTAATTTTATCCTCTTCATTGTATTTGGTATTCAACATCCCCTACATAATCAAAATTGACTCATGATGGTATTTTTTCATTAACGCGAGTTAGTTTTACAAATTTTTTTTACAGAAGATAATATTTAAGTTCTAAAAATTCAAAAATCATTTAAAGACTCTGTTAATAAAACAAACCTAAAAAAAATTGTTACCTTTGGTGTGATTTGACCAGGGGCCATTCAGATTAAATTACCATCTTAATTACAAATAAGTACTTCTGTAATAACTTATTATTTATTCGGATGGTATGTTGTAGTCGTTACAAGGTAACCAGTTATCAGAGTACTTGCCATTACCAAAGTTTTGCTGGGTATTTTGCCATATGAGTGCTTAATCTTAGGATCAATTTGAAATTATTCTTTTGGAAACAAAAAGCTTTTATAGAAAAATTATAATAGGCTTTTTAACTTACTAGTTTCAAAGTTAGAGCTTATGCTAAGAATATTGATATACTATACTTAGAATCAGCCCCTGAGTCAATCTAACAACATTCATTCGAACAAACAAAAAAATGGTGATAAAACTTTATTTTGCATGAGTATATATGAGAAAATTAATAATGAGGACTCAAGTTTTCTTAATTTTAGATTCATGGTAACACAAGGTAAATCCTTAGGCGTCAAAGTAGACAACCTCATAAGTAAAAAGCTTTTGGTATGGTTGGTTTTGAAATGAGCTTGAAGAAACGAAGAAAAAACATTATTACTTTATAATTACTAATTATAATATAAAGATGTTTCACTTCAGTACATTGATTTGCAGTATGGTCATTTTGAAAAGTCCCATTACTCTAATTTGAAAACAATTAATGGAGACGATTATGTTTATGTGTTTTTTTGTTGTTTAATTTCACTTTTGGCAGAAAAAAGATGTATGAAGAGAAATATCTTTATACTTATTTATTATAGAGTCTTTTGTGTTCTGTAGGTTTTAAGTATTTCATTTCAGATATAACAAAAATAATTTAATTAATTTTTGACCGATTTTGCATTCGATATTAGGCCGATCATTTTTTAAAAAATGGTGGCATATAACCAACAGTTAAGGAAATAAAACGGTGTAAATTGTTCTTAAATATCTTGAACCGTTTTATGTTGAGAAATTTCCAAAGTCAAATATTTTTCGCAGATCGAAGAAAGTGCAATTTTTCCCATATCAATTTTTTACTTTTTACGAAGAAGTTTTGTACTAAAAGTTAATGTTTTACTAAATATTCGTAGAGAATGGCACTGTAGGATAATTTCAAGCCAAATTTTAAGTCAGTATAGAATTCACTCTATGTACAGCATTGAACGAAATTTGGCAAATTTTTTAGAAAATTTTTGTGTTTTCAAACATATAACAAAAAAGTCAAGCCCATTTTTGGAACTTTCTGAAATTCAGTTATATAGCCCAATATAATCCCTTTAGATTTCAAAAATAAAAAGTAAAGCGAATTTATAAACGAATCAAGAGAATAGTATTTTATAAAAAAACTAGCTGATTTTACCCGGCGTTGCCCGGGTTGGTAGTTAATGTTTTTAACTTATTACTGTGTTAACATTTTCTTTAAAAATTAACAATTATGAAATATTTTTATTAATTTTTTAGTTGAATCCTTTATTAATGTATTTGCATATTTGTTAAATATGGTAATTTTTTCTCAATGTATAATCCTAACTTGGCCTAAGAAAAGCATTTAGAAAGAAAAAATGTTTTCATTGGTCCAGCCGTTCTCAAGATATACAATTTTAAAGAAAAGGGGAATTTTATCCCCATTTTCCAAGCGAAAAACTATCTATCGATCGAAAAACTACTATGAAAATAACCGCATTTAAAACTTTAATTAATTGGGTTAAATCGTTTCATCTTATCATCCATATTACATACTTGACATTAAAAAAAAACCAAGGCTATTTTACCCACCGGTCACACACATACAATAAAAATTTTTGAAAAATCAGTCATCCATATTTGTCATTTTTAATACATGAATTATATGGGAGGGGTCACGCCCATTTGAGATTTTCAAAAAAATGTAGCCTACTTTACCCACTGGTAACTCAATATATACTGTAAATATTAAAGAAAAATCGATCGGCTCGGTCATCCATATTTGTTATTTTTAATGTTATACTTATATGGGAGGGGTCACGCCCACATGAGATTTCAGAAAAAAAAATTTCTTATTTTAACCACCGGTCACACATTACCATACTGTCAAAATTTCAAAAAAATCGGGCAGCTAGGTCATCCATATTTTTCATTTTCAATATTTTACTTATATAGGAGGGGTCACGCCCACTTGAGATTTCAGAAAAAAACCTTTACTATTTTTACCACCGGTCACACCTTACTACACTGTCTAAATTTCAGAAAAATCGGTCGGTTTGATCATCCATATTTGTAATTTTTAAAATCTGATTTATATTGGAGAGGTCATGCCCACTTGAGATTTCAGAAAAAACCCTAGGCTATTTTAACCACCGATCACACCTTACCACACTGTCTAAATTTCAGAAAAATCGGTCGGTTTGATCATCCATATTTGTAATTTTTAAAATCTGACATATAGGGGAGGGGTCGCGCCCACTTGAGATTTCAAAAAAAATCTTTACCCACCAGTCACACCTTAACATAGTGTCTAAATTTCAGAAAAATTGGGCTTCATTATCAGCTATATTTGCCAATTTTAATATATGAGTTATATGGGAGGGGTCACGCCCACTTGAGATTTCAGAAAAAAGCCTAGGCTATTTTAACCACTCCACTGTCTAAATTTCAGAAAAATCGGTCGGTTTGATCATCCATATTTGTAATATTTAAAATCTGATTTATATGGGAGGGGTCACGCCCACTTGAGATTTCAGAAAAAAGCCTAGGCAAATTTAATCAGTGGTCACACCATACTCCTCTGTCTTAATTTAAGAAAAATCGGTCAGTTTGATCATCCATATTTGTATGTTTTAAAATCTGACTTATCTGGGAGGGGTCACGTCCACTTGAGATTTGAAAAAAAAAATTTGACCTATTTTATCCATTGGTCACAAATGAGTATACTGTCAAAATTTTAGAAAAATCGGGCCTCTCGGTCGCCTATATTTGTCATTTTTAATATGAGTTATATGGGAGGGGTCACGCCCACTTAAGATTTCGAAAAAAGCATTAAAAATACACGCCTGAGGTCAAAAACATATGCAACAAGTGAGTATGTTTTATTCGGCTGTACCGAATCTTATATACCCTCTGTCAAGTTGTTTTAAATTTAGAAACATATCTCATATATCAAAGAGGGTGCAGCAAATTTAAAATTGCAGACCATAAGAAAAAAATGTTACCTTTGTTGGTGTTGTTTGCAAAACATTTGGACTAAATTCGGTCGCAGTAGCTTTAAGTTCAATATTTAAAGTATCTAAGTGGTTTCTCTAGTATTAACTTTGCACAATGTTTAGTCCCATAACCGGGTAGAGTTTTACAAAAATAAGCTGTTAAATACTTTTCGTTGAGCTTGCTATATAGTAAGAACAAACACTTTGATAGTAATACGGCAGGTCCATATATTTTGTTAAGTTCATCTACCGTAAAATATAAAGTCTTTACTTAACATTATTTGATAGCTATCTAACTTCGTAGGTGCAATCTTAATAACAGAATATACCTCCATACCATTTTGATTGTAGATGTAAAAAGGGAATGTTATATATACAAGAACTATAGACAAATGTTGATCTATTGTCACAAAATTTTATATATTACCTAGTATTTATAAAAAGCTCGTTTACGCCAACTTTAGTAGCTAAAGCTGTCATAGTTTATAATTAAATGCTTTTAACTGGCCTTTGTTACATTTTTTTGGTTTCCATGAGGGGTTTCTATATGAAAGCTATGGTCAAATATGAACCGATTCCTTAAAAATTTAATATACTGACCAATAGTTGCACAAAACTTCTCTGTTCGAAATTTAGTCTTAATAGCAAATTACAAATGTACTCAATTTATCACCATTAATGTGATTCCAGAGGCGGGATTATATGGGAGCTCTATCTAAATGTGAACCGATTTCGCCCATTTCCAATGCACAACTTTTTCAACACGTCCAAAATGTTTTCTTTATATTTTGTACATTTAGTTTTTTTCGTGTTTTTATCGCGTTTTTATTTGAAGGACAGACCTCCTATCTTTTTGGTATTTTTATATTTCCGCAAGTTTTTATATGGTCTAATGGTGACCGATTGTGACAAAACTTTGCACACTGGCTAGAATTAACATAAGACTTACTTGTACTTAATTTTGTGGTATATGTAGTTCATCAATTATTCGCATACTTAAATGCGAATAATGCGAATTTTAGGTGCAGTTAAGGTTGTATGGGAGCTATGGTTAAATGTGAACCGATTTTAATGAAATTTTACACACTGAACAATGATTATGTAGGACTTCTCAGTGCGACATTTTACCTGCATATCTGTTATATTTTGTCATTTATTAGCAAATAAGCTATTGGCCTAGACGAGGTTATACGTGAGCTGTGGTCAAATGTAAAACGATTTCGCCCAGTTTCAATACCAAAGTTTTCAAAGAAATGAAGAATATTTTTGCCAAATTTCAGTCACATATCTGCTTTCGTCTAGGACCTATTGTACCGACAACAGACTGAAAAAACAGTCAGACCGACAGACAGATAAATAGACAGACAGACATTATTTTTTATAATGGGTACAAAAATTGTGCAAACATTGGTTCTCTTGTTTTTTATGTTGGAACTACTATTATTGGTCAGATGGCGCCACTGGAAATAAATCAAAATTAGTTAAATCGTATACTGTGCATTTGATCATGCTATGATCTTTAGCAAAGTTATTAATCGTAAGGTTTCTAAATGATGTATTCAATTTCCTGCAGGTGGCGCCACTGGAAATTAATTAATTTATTGGATATTTGTATAATGTCTTGTCTTCAAATTTATTTATAGTTGATGGCGTGTCAAAGCGCACAGGGTACAGCTGGTATTGGAACAATTTTTATTACATTAACAATTTTATCCAAAAATTTCTTTTAATGTGAAGTGAATTATGTTCATTTTTCTATTGTTTCATGATTGAATTTATTAGTTTTACCATCTTTAAAGTTGCCTAAAAGACAATGAAGACAAAAATATTATCACATTATTTTTCGTTTTTGTTTTAGAAGAAAATAAAGATGTCAAAAAACCCGTTCAAATATTTCATCTCTAATTCTAACCAAATTCTTTTGTAAAATTTTTTCTAATGCTATTAACACACAATTTTTCTAACCCTCATCTACCTATAATAATCAGAATTTTTTAATCTAAAACAACATTTTTATATTATTTTTCTTCTTTTTTATTTACAGAACAAAGAAACGAAATCAAAGGAACGTGTGTTGGGGAAAAATTTATACAAAATAAAATAAAATGTATTAAAACACTTAAAAAAGGTCGAAAAAAAAAACACTCCTTAATCTTGTTTTAATATAAAAAGAAATAATAAATAAATAAAAAAAAATTTAAGATAATCATTGTTATTTTATAAAATAAAGAATACTTAAAATTTTTAGTATTTTCTAACCCATAGTGAGTGAATGAATACATTAAATGCACAAAAATGATAAGTTAATGAATTAAATCTAAAAGTAAAAAAACGTGTTTATAATTTAGTATTCAAGTGACGACATTTTAATAAAATACAAATTTAAATATTTTAAAAATTTATTTCAAAAAAAATCTAACAAAAAATTTCAAGAATATAAATTAATAAAAGTTAAAGTCTTGTTAATACCGATTACGTGTTTGAAATTAAAAAGATGTCAGAATTTTTTCTAAACAACAAAAAATTTTAACAATTTTTATAATAAAATAAAAATTAATATTAATACATTAAAAGCCATTAATTAAAGTGTTTAAACAAATTTTAAAAAATCTTAAAGAAATAAATTAAAAAAATCGAAAAAATATTGTGTCATATTTTAAGCCCAAATTTTGTATATTTGTAAAAGAAGATCCCGCGTTTAATTCAAAAAAAAATATCAAAGTTTATTAATTTGTTAACTAAATTTGTCATTGAAAATGTGTTTTTTGTTTAAAATTTAAATATTTTGGTCGTAAATTTGTTTATTATTTGTCAAGAGTTGGATAAGAGCTGGACAGACGGATATACAACATCATCATCATCGGTCCATAGAAGGTGATAACAACTTTAACATTAGCATCAATTAAGGTGAGTGCAGCTTTATGACATTTTACTAGATGAACCCGTACAGCTTTGCGGGACTTATTAAGAAAAGATACGAAACAAATACTACTAAAGACAACAATTCTATAGCAAACTTGTCCTAATACAACTTTTCTATAGCAAACTTGTTCTAATACAACTTTTCTATAGAAAACTTGTCCTATCGACAACTTTTCTATAGAAAACTTGTCCTATCGACAACTTTTCTATAGAAAACTTGTCCTATCGACAACTTTTCTATAGAAAACTTGTCCTATCGACAACTTTTCTATAGAAAACTTGTCCTATCGACAACTTTTCTATAGAAAACTTGTCCTATCGACAACTTTTCTATAGAAAACTTGTCCTATTGACAACTTTTCTATAGAAAACTTGTCCTATCAACAACTTTTCTATAGAAAACTTGTCCTATCGACAACTTTTCTATAAAAAACTTGTCCTATCGACAACTTTTCTATAAAAAACTTGTCCTAAAGACAACTTTTCTTTAGAAAACTTGTCCTAAAGATAATTTTTCTAAAGAAAACTTCTCCTAAAGACAACTTTTCTATAGAAAACTTGTCCTATCGACAACTTTTCTATAGAAAACTTGTCGTATCGACAACTTTTCTATAGAAAACTTGTCCTATCGACAACTTTTCTATAGAAAACTTGTCCTATCGACAACTTTTCTATAGAAAACTTGTCCTATCGACAACTTTTCTATAGAAAACTTGTCCTATCGACAACTTTTCTATAGAAAACTTGTCCTATCGACAACTTTTCTATAGAAAACTTGTCCTATCGACAACTTTTCTATACAAAACTTGTCCTATCGACAACTTTTCTATAGAAAACTTGTCCTATCGACAACTTTTCTATAGAAAACTTGTCCTATCGACAACTTTTCTATAGAAAACTTGTCCTATCGACAACTTTTCTATAGAAAACTTGTCCTATCGACAACTTTTCTATAGAAAACTTGTCCTATCGACAACTTTTCTATAGAAAACTTGTCCTATCGACAACTTTTCTATAGAAAATTTGTCCTATCGACAACTTTTCTATAGAAAACTTGTCCTATCGACAACTTTTCTATAGAAAACTTGTCCTATCGACAACTTTTCTATAGAAAACTTGTCCTATCGACAACTTTTCTATAGAAAACTTGTCCTATCGACAACTTTTCTATAGAAAACTTGTCCTATCGACAACTTTTCTATAGAAAACTTGTCCTATCGACAACTTTTCTATAGAAAACTTGTCCTATCGACAACTTTTCTATAGAAAACTTGTCCTATCGACAACTTTTCTATAGAAAACTTGTCCTATCGACAACTTTTCTATAGAAAACTTGTCCTATCGACAACTTTTCTATAGAAAACTTGCCCTATCGACAACTTTTCTATAGAAAACTTGTCCTATCGACAACTTTTCTATAGAAAACTTGTCCTATCGACAACTTTTCTATAGAAAACTTGTCCTATCGACAACTTTTCTATAGAAAACTTGTCATATCGACAACTTTTCTATAGAAAACTTGTCCTATCGACAACTTTTCTATAGAAAACTTGTCCTATCGACAACTTTTCTATAGAAAACTTGTCCTATCGACAACTTTTCTATAGAAAACTTTTCCTATCGACAACTTTTCTATAGAAAACTTTTCCTATCGACAACTTTTCTATAGAAAAACTTGTTCTATCGGTAACTTTTCTATAGAAAACTTGTCCTATCGACAACTTTTCTATAGAAAACTTGTCCTATCGACAACTTTTCTATAGAAAACTTGTCCTATCGACAACTTTTCTATAGAAAACTTGTCCTATCGACAACTTTTCTATAGAAAACTTGTCCTATAAGTAAAAAAAAAACTTGTCCTTTCTAAATTCCCATTAGAGTCAAACTATAAACGTCATTTTTTTCTTTGTTTCGCAGATTTTATTCATTTAAAGCTTTTGATTACTCAAAATTGCACATTTTGTTTAAAGTTGTAAAAAATTTTGTATATAAATTTTATTGTATATATTTATAAACAAAAGCCACAAAAATCAGCATTAAACTTGACTTGTTGGCCTTCAAAATTCAAATTTTAAGATTTTAAAAAATTCAAAGTTAAAAGCAAAATCTCGAGTCTGTCATTTGAACATAAATTTTAAACTTAAATACAAAGGGGATTTGATATTATTGTTTTTATAAAAATAAAATACAACAAAAAATAAATTATAACAAAAACTACTATTGACAGCTTTTAATAAGTACAAAAGGGTGATAACAAAGCATAATTAATACATAATAAATGTTTTTTTTTTTCTTTTTGATAAATATATTGTATAAAATTTTTATTAAACATTGAAGAAAGTTAAAAGACTTTTGTATCGTGCCTACTTATCGCGCTATTAACCTTATTAAAAATATTTTGCACAAGAAACCTTGTTTTCATTATATTTGAATAAATCATGTTGAGTCCAGTAATTTGACTTTATGTGTATGAATGTGATCCTTTAAAGTTGAATTTTACTGAATCTGTTACTTAGCATTTAAATCGTGGATTCTGAGTTAGGTATAACAATAAATAATCGAATGTCTTTCTGTTTACACAGGGTGAATCATTGGGCTTCAAAGTAGACCACTTTAGATGTAAAAAAGCTTTTCTACTGTGTAACTCTTTCAATTATTGTCCAATACGGTTGATTTTTAACATTTTTGAATGAGCTTGAAGAACCAAAGAAAAAACATGTGTAATATACTATAACAACTGTTATAGGATTAAGGATATTAAAAAAAAAACATTTTTCTCATCGCCTTTTTTTAGTATTTGACCCATTGTGCTGTATATCAATATCTAACAAATATTCGTACACAGACAAGAGTTCAAGAAATAAAACTATGAAAACCGTTCTTAAATATCTTGAAGTATTTAATGCTGAGAAATTTCCAAAGTCAAATATTTTTTGTTGATCGGACAAAGTGATTTTTTTTCTCAAAAAGATGATATCAATTTCTACTTTTTATGAAGAACAATTTGCTTAGCTTTAATAAAAAGTTTTTTGTTTTCAAAAATCAAATTTTATAAAAATGGCTAATTTCTATATACCAAAATTTTAATTGGAAAAAAGGTAAATTGGGTTTCTGTGGTTGTTTCCGGAAGTTGTTTTAGATGAAAGCTATAATCAAATACGGATGGATTCCTATACATTTTTTTTTGCTGACAATAAGTTGTATAAAACTTCTCTGTTCTAAATTATGTTGTCATATTCTGAATCCTTATATTATTCTAAGACGATTGGGCGATGTCCTTCTATCTGTCCGTCTGTCTGCCCGTATGCAATTATGTCTGTCCATTGTTGGCATAATAACGCCTAAACAAAAGGAGCTAGGTCACTGAAATTTGGCAAAAGTATTCTTCATATCTTGGAAAATTTTTGTATTGAAATTAGGCGAAATCGGTTTACATTTGGCCATAGCCCTTGTATAACCTAGCCTAGGCCAATCGCTTATTTGCTACTATATGACAAATTATTACAGATATGATGATGAAACATAATTCAGCGTATAAAATTTCATCGAAACCGGTTCACATTTAACCATAGCTCTCCTACAAAACACTTACGAAAGCAGCCTTAATTGCACCTGAAATACTTAATTGCGAATATATATTAAATTATACCAGCTATGGCCACTAAATTTAGTATAAGGAAGTTTTATGTCAATTCTAGCAAAAGTGCAAAATTTTCTCACAATCGGTTATGATATAAAAATATATCGGTCCCATATAAAAACTTACAGGAACACAAAATTACCAAAAAGATAGAGGGTTTGTGTCCGTCTGTCCATCAAATGAAAGCATGTTTGGCTTAACTATATATTAACAACTTATTAAGACTATACCCGGTCATGACACCGAATTTTGTTCAAAATATATACTAGGGAAACTACTTAGATACTTTCAAAAGGCATGGTTCTACGGGAGCAATGGTCGATTTCGTCCAATTTCAATACCAAGTTTCAGTGAACTAGCTCCTTTTTTAGGCCCTATCGTGCTTTCAACCGACAGAAAGACAGAAAGACAGACAGACAGACAGACAGAAAGACAGAAAGACAGACTGACAGACAGGCAGACAGACAGACAGACAGACAGACAGACAGACAGACAGACAGACAGACAGACAGACAGACAGACAGAAAGAAAGACAGAAAGACAGACAGACAGACCGACAGACGAACGGACTTTGCTTTTGATGGTGGCCATAAGTAAAGCTCTTCCTTATCTTTATAATGAAGTTAATGTACTTTAATACAATTACAATATATATCGTAAATAAAGGATTGCTTCGGCTTTAAGAAAACCCTCTGCAAAAGTACTGACATTTCTTTACTCTTAATATCTGAAAGCTTTTGTTACTGCAATAATATTTTCATTATGTTTTCATATTAATTTCAAATGCTTATGATTTCTTTTGCCATCATCTTTTTTTGTCTATGATTTATTTCCTAACCACTGCGGACGTGCCTCAGCTTCTCATGTATGTGTTATATGACCCTCTCAGATGTATGAGTATATATTTTTTTCTAATATTTAGCTTTTGTTTTAACTTTCAAACTCTTAGCATGTTTATATACATATATACATACATACAAACATTTTTTTAATAATTTCGAAGCACATAAAAAAATTAAGTTATTTGGAATCTTCAGTTTTATTTCGTTTTTTTATGGTTTTCATTTTTATTTTAAAATTTTTTTATATTTATTTAATTTTTTTTTTATTTCGTTGTTACTTAACTCAGATTTCAGAGTTTTGCCTTTTTTTCTAACTAAACATGTTTGCAATATAATTCTCTGAAAGAAGATTAGGTTTACGTGACATTTGAGTTGAATTTGAAAGAAATTGAAAAACTATTATTTTCTATTTGTTTTGATAAAGTTGTGTTAAAATTTACTTTTTTTCTAATTTTTTTTTTTTTTTGTGGTATTTTAATGATTTATTTGTTTGTTTTTTTTTCTATAATGATGAATTTTCATTTCAATTTCTGTTTGAAGAAGAAATTTATAAGGGATCATTAGAAAAAGGTAAAATACGTGTTGGGGTTTTATGGGCATGTTAAATTTTTGCTTACTTTCCTGACTAAAAAAAACAAGGAAAAGTGAAATTCTTGTTTGATTTATAGGAAGCAAATCGTTTGTTTGAAAAATATTTGAAAATATTTTAAGGTTAGTCATGGTTTTAAATTCGCTTTTGTTGGACTGTACATCAAAGTTGCTTTACGTTTTTACTACAAATCTTGCTGCATATTAAAACTAAAAATTTTGCTGAATTTTTAGTCTTTCTTAAAGTTCAACATTTTTGCCAATTTGTTCAGGTTTTAGTTTTATAAATATTTTTCTGTTTTATTGCTTAAGGTTCACTGAACTTTTCAATTTTTTTTGCAAAAAAAATTCAGCCCAATTAGCAAATTTTTTCATCACCAATAATTAAAGCTTATAAAGCAAAAACTAAGCCAATCGAAACCATAAAAAGAAGCTTAACTTTTTTCGTAATTTACTTAAGAGGAAGCCAAACAAAAGAACATAAAATAAACTACAAGTGCAAACTTGGCTAAAAGTTGTTGCGAAAAAATAAAACAAGTAGAACTCTAAAAAATTATAATAGCAATAGAATTAATGAAGAAGCAAATTTAAAAACAAATTTTAAAATTATTATTAATTTTAAGCTAATTTAGCTAAAGGAAAGAAATAAAAAAATAATTTTTAAATTCGATGCTTCTTCAATTTTTATGCCCAATTAAATGATACCCTATACAATTAAAACCACTGAATTCTTGGTTTAACCCGTTTTTGCAGGTCTGCTAGACTTGCCGATTTTTTTTTGCTTTTTGGCGATTTTTGACCTGGAAAATAGTTAAGTGAAGATATGCAAATTTTGGTTAGATGATTTTTAAGGTAATATAGAATACCAATATAATTTCAAAGTTTTAACAGTTTTTTTAACATCTATAACAAATCAGAAATTAAAAATCGATATAAGTTTTCAATAATTCCGATACATTGGAATTTACATAGTCAAAATTTGGGAACGAAAAAGAAATTTTTAATACAAAATAAAATTTTTTCTAAAGAAACATTTTCGATATAAATTTTCCATTTAAATTTTTCTTATAGAAAATTTTTATGAAATTTTCGATTTTAATTTTTTTCTATCGATATAGGAAATATTAATTTTTTTGTAAAGAAAAATTTTTCATATACATATAATTTTTTGAATAGAAAAATTTTCCATATATATTTTTTGCAAAGAAAAATTTTTCGTAAATTCCATATTTTTTGTATAGAAAAATTTTCAACAATTTATAGAAAAATTTTTCATATAAAATTGTTTGTAGTGAAACATTTTCCGTAAAAATTTTAAGTATAGAAAAAATTTCAATATAATATTTTTGTATAGAAGAATTTTTAATATTAAATTTTTTGTATAGAGAAATTTTCATGATGATTTTTTTCATTTAGCAAAATTTTTTATAAAAAAATTTGTTCTATAGAAAAATTTTCACTAAAAGTTTGTGCTATAGAAAAATTGTCAATGAAGATTATTTTAATTTTCTACTATATTTTTCACAATTCCGATTTCTGGCAAAATAGAATAGGGGTATATTGAGATTGTCATTCCGCTGTCTGTCTGTCTGTCTGTCTGTCCGCCGTCTGTCTGTCCGTCTGTCCGCTGTCTGTCTGTCCGCTGTCTGTCTGTCCGTCTGTCCGCTGTCTGTCTGTCTGTCTGTCTGTCAGTCAGTCAGGCAGTCAGTCTGTCTGTTTGTCTGTCCTTCTGTCTGTCTGTCTTTCTGTCTGATAACGCCTAAACGAAAGTAGAGATTGTCAGGAAAGGAGAGATTGTCATTCCGCTGTCTGTCTGTCCGCTGTCTGTCTGTCTGTTTGTCCGTCTGTCCGCTGTCTGTCTGTCTATCTGTCAGTCAGTCAGTCTGTTTGTCTGTCCTTCTGTCTGTCTGTCTTTCTGTCTGATAACGCCTAAACGAAAGGAGCTAGGTGCTGAAACTTGGCAAAGATATTTGTCTGGTCTGAAAACCTTTTGATATTGAAATTTAGCAAAATCTGTTCACATTTGACTATAGCCCCCATATAACCTCGCCTAGGCCAATCGTTTATTTGCTAATAAATGACAAATTATAATAGATATGATTATAAAGTTTAGCACAGAGAAGTTTCATATGATCGTTATTTAGCGTGTAAAATTTTATCGAAATCGGTTTAGATTTTACCATAGCCCCCATACAAAACACTTACGAAAACAGCCTAAATTCAACCTAAACTACACTTTAATGCGAATAAATGATAAACTATACCAGCTATGGTCACTAAAATTAGTAGAAAGAAGTCGAATGTCAATGCCAGCCAGTGTGCAAAATTTTCCTGACAATCGGTCACCATTTCACCATAACTCCCATATAAAAACTTGCGGAAATAAAAACACCAAAAAGAAGGGGTTTATGTCCGTCTGTCCGTTAAATGAAAGCGTGATAGCTCCTTAACCAAAAGAGCTAGAGTGATAAAATTTTGCAAAAGTATTTTCGATACCTTGAAAAAATTTTGTATTGAAAATGGGTGAAATCGGTTAACATTTAGTTAAGTCCCCTATATAACCCCGCCCCGGGAATCACATTTATTTTGACAAATTAAATACAAGTAAAATAGATAGATGACAACTTAATCTAGAACAGAGAAGTTTTATGCAACTATTGGTCAGTACATCAAATTTTAAAGGAATAAGTCCATATTTGACTATAGCTTTCTAAATATCACTTCCGGAAACCAGCAAAATGTCTCAAAGGCCAGTTAAAAGCTACTAAATAACAAACTATGACAGCTATGGCCACTAAGTTTTGCATAAATAGGCCTTATATAAATACCAGCCAGTATATATGATTTTGTTACAATCTGTCAACATTTGGCATGTGTGTGAAGTTAAATTTGAAATTTAAAACCCTAGACACAAACCAATGTTTTTAACAGAGCTCTGTTATGTAGTTAACATAGCTCTGTTAAGAACCAAAAATAAAGGGAATACACAAGGAATTCGAATTACCAGTGAACCAGGCAACTTGGGGGGACAAATGGGGCATCAGATTGTAGGAGAGGATGTTATCTATGGATACCCATAGTCAGAATCTATAACAGAGTGAGTTGGTAGGTGCTGTTAACAGTTTTTTAAAATATCAAATGTGAGATCATGCTAAGGGAGGATCGCCAGTTCCCAGGAAACAAGGCAACGTGGGCGGACAAATGTAGTATCCGGTTGTAGCTAAGGATGTTTCCTATGAGCTCCTATAGTCAGAACCTTTAACAGAGCGAGTTGCTAGGAGTTATTAGCATTTTAAAAAAATTTCATATGTGGGACTATGTTAAGGGAGGATTCCAGATTCCTTGGAAACAAGGCAACGTGGGCGGACAAATGAGGTATCGGGGAGTAGCTGAGGATGTTTTCTATAGGGTTCCATTGTCAGAATATCTAACAGAGCGAGTTGGTAGGAGTTATTGAGATTTTTCAAAAATTTCATATGTGGGACTATGTTAAGGGAGGATTCCAGATTCTTTGGAAACAAGGCAACGTGGGGCGACAAATGAGGTATCGGGGAGTAGCTAAGGACGTTTTCTATAGGGTTCCATTGTCAGAATATCTAACAGAGCGAGTTGGTAGGAGTTATTGAGACTTTTCAAAAATTTCATATGTGGGACTATGTTAAGGGAGGATTCCAGATTCCTTGGAAACAAGGCAACGTGGGCGGACAAATGAGGTATCGGGGAGTAGCTGAGGATGTTTTCTATAGGGTTCCATTGTCAGAATATCTAACAGAGCGAGTTGGTAGGAGTTATTGAGATTTTTCAAAAATTTCATATGTGGGACTATGTTAAGGGAGGATTCCAGATTCCTTGGAAACAAGTCAACGTGGGGGGACAAATGAGGTATCGGGGAGTAGCTGAGGATATTTTCTATAGGGTTCCATTGTCAGAATATCTAACAGAGCGAGTTGGTAGGAGTTATTGAGATTTTTTAAAAATTTCATATGTGGGACTATGTTAAGGGAGGATTCCAGATTCCTTGGAAACAAGGCAACGTGGGGGGACAAATGAGGTATCGGGGAGTAGCTGAGGATGTTTTCTATAGGGTTCCATTGTCAGAATATCTAACAGAGCGAGTTGGTAGGAGTTATTGAGATTTTTCAAAAATTTCATATGTGGGACTATGTTAAGGGAGGATTCCAGATTCCTTGGAAACAAGGCAACGTGGGGGGACAAATGAGGTATCGGGGAGTAGCTGAGGATGTTTTCTATAGGGTTCCATTGTCAGAATATCTAACAGAGCGAGTTGGTAGGAGTTATTGAGATTTTTCAAAAATTTCATATGTGGGACTATGTTAAGGGAGGATTCCAGATTCCTTGGAAACAAGGCAACGTGGGCGGACAAATAAGGTGTCGGGGAGTAGCTGAGGATGTTTTCTATAGGGCTCAATTGTCAGAATATCTAACAGAGCGAGTTGGTAGGAGTTATTGAGATTTATCAAAAATTTCATATGTGGGACTATGTTAAGGGAGGATTCCAGATTCCTTGGAAACAAGGCAACGTGGGCGGACAAATAAGGTGTCGGGGAGTAGCTGAGGATGTTTTCTATAGGGCTCAATTGTCAGAATATCTAACAGAGCGAGTTGGTAGGAGTTATTGAGATTTATCAAAAATTTCATATGTGGGACTATGTTAAGGGAGGATTCCAGATTCCTTGGAAACAAGGCAACGTGGGGGGACAAATGAGGTATCGGGGAGTAGCTGAGGATGTTTTCTATAGGGTTCCATTGTCAGAATATCTAACAGAGCGAGTTGGTAGGAGCTATTGACATTTTTCAAAAATTATATGTTAAGGGAGGATTCCAGATTCCATGAAAACAAGGCAACGTGGGCGGACTAGTGAGGTATCGGGGAGTAGCTGAGGATGTTTTCTATAGGGTTCCATTGTCAGAATATCTAACAGAGCGAGTTGGTAAGAGTTATTGAGATTTTTCAAAAATTTCATATGTGGGAATATGTTAAGGGAGGATTCCAGATTCCTTGGAAACAAGGCAACGTGGGGGGACAAATCAGGTATCGGGGAGTAGCTAAGGATGTTTTCTATAGGCTTCCATTGTCAGAATATCTAACAGAGCTAGTTGGTAGGAGTTATTGAGATTTTTCAAAAATTTCATATGTCGGACTATGTTAAGGGAGGATTCCAGATTCCTTGGAAACAAGGCAACGTGGGCGGACAAATAAGGTGTCGGGGAGTAGCTGAGGATGTTTTCTATAGGGCTCCATTGTCAGAATATCTAACAGAGCGAGTTGGTAGGAGCTATTGACATTTTTCAAAAATTTCATATGTGGGAATATATTAAGGGAGGATTCCAGATTCCTTGGAAACAAGGCAACGTGGGGGGACAAATGAGGTATCGGGGAGTAGCTGAGGATGTTTTCTATAGGGTTCCATTGTCAGAATATCTAACAGAGCGAGTTGGTAGGAGTTATTGAGATTTTTTAAAAATTTCATATGTGGGACTATGTTAAGGGAGGATTCCAGATTCCTTGGAAACAAGGCAACGTGGGGGGACAAATGAGGTATCGGGGAGTAGCTGAGGATGTTTTCTATAGGGTTCCATTGTCAGAATATCTAACAGAGCGAGTTGGTAGGAGTTATTGAGATTTTTCAAAAATTTCATATGTGGGACTATGTTAAGGGAGGATTCCAGATTCCTTGGAAACAAGGCAACGTGGGCGGACAAATAAGGTGTCGGGGAGTAGCTGTCAATTGTCAGCTGTCAATTGTCAGAATATCTAACAGAGCGAGTTGGTAGGAGTTATTGAGATTTATCAAAAATTTCATATGTGGGACTATGTTAAGGGAGGATTCCAGATTCCTTGGAAACAAGGCAACGTGGGGGGACAAATGAGGTATCGGGGAGTAGCTGAGGATGTTTTCTATAGGGTTCCATTGTCAGAATATCTAACAGAGCGAGTTGGTAGGAGTTATTGAGATTTTTCAAAAATTTCATATGTGGGACTATGTTAAGGGAGGATTCCAGATTCCATAGAAACAAGGCAACGTGGGCGGACTAATGAGGTATCGGGGAGTAGCTGAGGATGTTTTCTATAGGGTTCCATTGTCAGAATATCTAACAGAGCGAGTTGGTAGGAGTTATTGAGATTTTTCAAAAATTTCATATGTGGGACTATGTTAAGGGAGGATTCCAGATTCCATGGAAACAAGGCAACGTGGGCGGACTAATGAGGTATCGGGGAGTAGCTAAGGATGTTTTCTATAGGGCTCAATTGTCAGAATATCTAACAGAGCGAGTTGGTAGGAGTTATTGAAAATTTTCAAAAATTTCATATGTGGGACTATGTTAAGGGAGGATTCCAGATTCCTTGGAAACAAGTCAACGTGGGGCGACAAATGAGGTATCAGGGAGTAGCTGAGGATATTTTCTATAGGGCTCTATTGTCAGAATATCTAACAGAGCGAGTTGGTAGGAGTTATTGAGATTTTTCAAAAATTTCATATGTGGGAATATGTTAAGGGAGGATTCCAGATTCCTTGGAAACAAGGCAACGTGGGGGGACAAATGAGGTATCGGGGAGTAGCTGAGGATGTTTTCTATAGGGTTCCATTGTCAGAATATCTAACAGAGCGAGTTGGTAGGAGCTATTGACATTTTTCAAAAATTATATGTTAAGGGAGGATTCCAGATTCCATGAAAACAAGGCAACGTGGGCGGACTAATGAGGTATCGGGGAGTAGCTGAGGATGTTTTCTATAGGGTTCCATTGTCAGAATATCTAACAGAGCGAGTTGGTAGGAGTTATTGAGATTTTTCAAAAATTTCATATGTGGGACTATGTTAAGGGAGGATTCCAGATTCCATAGAAACAAGGCAACGTGGGCGGACTAATGAGGTATCGGGGAGTAGCTGAGGATGTTTTCTATAGGGTTCCATTGTCAGAATATCTAACAGAGCGAGTTGGTAGGAGTTATTGAGATTTTTCAAAAATTTCATATGTGGGACTATGTTAAGGGAGGATTCCAGATTCCTTGGAAACAAGTCAACGTGGGGCGACAAATTAGGTATCGGGGAGTAGCTGAGGATGTTTTCTATAGGGTTCCATTGTCAGAATATCTAACAGAGCGAGTTGGTAGGAGTTATTGAGATTTTTCAAAAATTTCATATGTGGGAATATGTTAAGGGAGGATTATAGATTCCTAGGAAACAAGGCAATGTGGGGGGACAAATGAGGTATCGGGGAGTAGCTGAGGATGTTTTCTATAGGGTTCCATTGTCAGCATATCTAACAGAGCGAGTTGGTAGGAGTTATTGAGATTTTTCAAAAATTTCATATGTGGGACTATGTTAAGGGAGGATTCCAGGTTCCTTGGAAACAAGGCAACGTGGGGGGACAAATGAGGTATCGGGGAGTACCTGAGGATGTTTTCTATTGGGTTCCATTGTCAGAATATCTAACAGAGCGAGTTGGTAGGAGTTATTGAGATTTTTCAAAAATTTCATATGTGGCAATTTGTTAAGGGAGGATTCCAGATTCCTTGGAAACAAGGCAACGTGGGGAGACAAATGAGGTATCGGGGAGTAGCTGAGGATGTTTTCTATAGGGTTCCATTGTCAGAATATCTAACAGAGCGAGTTGGTAGGAGTTATTGAGATTTTTCAAAAATTTCATATGTGGGACTATGTTTAGGGAGGATTCCAGATTCCTTGGAAACAAGTCAACGTGGGGCGACAAATGAGGTATCTGGGAGTAGCTGAGGATATTTTCTATAGGGCTCTATTGTCAGAATATCGAACAGAGCGAGTTGGTAGGAGTTATTGAGATTTTTCAAAAATTTCATATGTGGGAATATGTTAAGGGAGGATTCCAGATTCCTTGGAAACAAGGCAACGTGGGGGGACAAATGAGGTATCGGGGAGTAGCTGAGGATGTTTTCTATAGGGTTCCATTGTCAGAATATCTAACAGAGCGAGTTGGTAGGAGTTATTGAGATTTTTCAAAAATTTCATATGTGGGACTATGTTAAGGGAGGATTCCAGATTCCATAGAAACAAGGCAACGTGGGCGGACTAATGAGGTATCGGGGAGTAGCTGAGGATGTTTTCTATAGGGTTCCATTGTCAGAATATCTAACAGAGTGAGTTGGTAGGAGTTATTGAGATTTTTCAAAAATTTCATATGTGGGAATATGTTAAGGGAGGATTCCAGATTCCTTGGAAACAAGGCAACGTGGGGGGACAAATCAGGTATCGGGGAGTAGCTAAGGATGTTTTCTATAGGCTTCCATTGTCAGAATATCTAACAGAGCTAGTTGGTAGGAGTTATTGAGATTTTTCAAAAATTTCATATGTCGGACTATGTTAAGGGAGGATTCCAGATTCCTTGGAAACAAGGCAACGTGGGCGGACAAATAAGGTGTCGGGGAGTAGCTGAGGATGTTTTCTATAGGGCTCCATTGTCAGAATATCTAACAGAGCGAGTTGGTAGGAGCTATTGACATTTTTCAAAAATTTCATATGTGGGAATATATTAAGGGAGGATTCCAGATTCCTTGGAAACAAGGCAACGTGGGGGGACAAATGAGGTATCGGGGAGTAGCTGAGGATGTTTTCTATAGGGTTCCATTGTCAGAATATCTAACAGAGCAAGTTGGTAGGAGCTATTGACATTTTTCAAAAATTGCATATATGGGACTATTGTTGTGAGTCGAAAACTTTCACATTCACCCTCGTACAATGACAAACTGCATTGCTGTCATTTTGGAAACAAATTAAGAATTAAGTTGATAGTATTGAATTACAATAAACGCGTACAATGAAAAGTGCATTGTACGCAATAATATATTAATAATAATATAAGAATTAAGTTGATAGTATTGAATTACAATAAACGCGTACAATGAAAAGTGCATTGTACGCAATAATATATTAAATAAGTCAATAGTTAAATTAGTATAAATAGTAATAACATTTAGTTAAGAGGAGGGAATTTTTGTAAATAAAGCAACCAATCAACACCTACTATTAGTAGGCAATCCACTAAATAATTGTTTTTTATTTTAAATAGAAAAAAGCCTGACATACACCAGCCTTTAAAGCGGGTCCCTGGACGGCAATACTTTAAAATAAGAAAACATAACATTTTGGCGCAGCCGGTAACCGCGGAAAAAATTTTTTCGTATAAATTATTAAAATTCGGTTTATAATTTTAATTACGAAATTTTGCGCGGGTTAAGAACTAACTGGGTTTTGTATTCCTAAGGTACATGATAGGAGCGGTCCAATAAAAGACTAAACACTAGCTACCTTTGGATCGTTTTGTCCTGCATTGAAGGAAACATAAGACCCAAATAGGGATTGTGCAAGATTGGCAAACTGATAAGACTTCAGTTTGAAAGTTGCGTACAAAAAAAAAAAAAAACCCAAACAAAATTATAATATTATTAATAATAAAATTAATAAATATAATAATAAATAAAAGGTTTCAAACGAAGTTGGTTAAATCGTCCTGCGTCACAGCACAAGATAATTTGATAAAAGACTAAACACTAGCTACCTTCGGATTATCTAGTGCTGGGGAGTGGAGCGGTAAGACTAACTGGTTGTGCACAGGGTAAGGCGGACTTGTTAAAGCTACGCTACTTCCGGCTTGCCTTGGGCAACTTTTGGAACTTTAATAATACAACGGTTTACTTTACTGCTCGAAGGAAAATGACGACAGTCTATGGATCTATGGTAAGTATATTCTAAATGGACAATCCTCAGACAAAAACCGACGAACTTATAAGTAAATTAAACAGACATAGTTACTCTGTTGACAGCTTACAGGTTTTAGCGTGGGAGGAATTAAGACGTATAAATTTAGACAAGAAGGTTATAAACGGACATAGGGAAAAAATAAGACAGAATAAACTAACAAAATTAGATGAAGTAGGATATTTGATACAATTGATAGGAGAACTGAATGAGGACCAATCGACAGAGTTAAAAAATAAAGTAAGTGAATTAGAAGAGACAAAGAGGTTGTGTGAAAATCAGAGCAAGAAACTGAGGGAACAGATAAATTATACAGACAATTTATTAGAAGAAGTCGTAGCGGAAAATTCCGAGTTATTGCAAACTTTAAAGAAAAAGGGATTAAGCGAAAAGGAAATTGATAGACATATAAAACAAGAACAACTGATAAACACAAAGGACGACACTATACAAAGACTACAGACTGCATTGGAGAACGCGAGGCGAGAATTAGATACTATAGACAGATCAAGATCACCGACTCAATCGTTGAGCTTAGAGTTGAAAGGTGCTGGAATACCTTCAATAGTCGTAACTGGGGCTCAAACAGCAGAGACACAAGGTCAGGAGATTTTATCGAAGGTAAAAACTGTGTTGAGGAACGCAAAGAAAGCCGGCAGTAGAGAGTACACGGCGGAGACAAAATCCAGAAAGCTAACCGAGCTAGAGGGGTATAAACAGTCATTTGAGGAATTAGCCATCACCGACGTACACGTTTTGGAAGACTTCAGAATTTCTCTAGGGACAGCGCAAAATATCTTAGAAAGACGGTGTCAATCTCCTTTACCTGAATCAAAAATAGACAAAATGCCAGCCTTGTCGGAAATAATAAAGATAGTGAACAACGCTGTTCCTACATTCTTTGGTACTGAAGGGCCCGACTTGTCATCGGAAGTATTTAGATACATTCAAGGATGCAAAATGGTGGAGAGAGAGCTGTTAACCCATGCCGATGGTCAACTATCTCAGGATATAATTGAATGCCTTAAATTAAGACTTATGGGTTCCGCTTATTCGAAGTTATCACAGTCTAATTTTAACTCAATAGATGCTCTTTGTGATAGCATAAAAAAAGTATACCTAAAAAAGAAAAATGTCGACCAGATAAGGGAGTTGATTATAAACAGTAAACAGAACGTAAGGGAACCAGCTAGTAAGTTTGGAGAGCGGCTAGAGAGCTTACTGAAGGAAGCTATTGAAGCAGTTAGTAGTGAGTGGCCAGAAGGAGCAGGTCGTAGCGCAATGATCGCCGACTTTAAGAGGATTGCTGTTAAAAGCTTCATTAAGGGACTGAGAGACCAGGCACTGAAGGTAAGATTCATTGGACAGGAAAAGCACGAGTTGAACTCCTTGGTATCACTGGTGGAAGAAGCGGAGGAACTTCTTGGAGAAGGTCAGCATGTTATAAATGCGATTTCTTCTCTGACACCCTGTAGTTTCTGCAATGAGCAAGGTCACGAAAGGGTAAATTGCCGAAAACGTTTAAATACACCGTACTGTATTAACTGTGGCATATATGGACATGAGGTCGGCCCGATGTGCGAAGACAGAAGCAGTAGGAAAGTGACTTGTGATCACTGTAGAAAAAAGGGTCACACAGTAGAACATTGCAGACAAAGATTGGCATCATTGTATTGCAGAGTGTGTCGGACAACTGGTCATCAGGAAAATCAGTTTTGTGGCCAAAGGCAGCAAAGTGATCAAAACCAGTGGAGGAGCAACCGACCAACTAACACCAAGATACCCCCGGACAGAAATTTTGAAATGAGAAACGACAGTGCGATGGTAAAAAACCGAACCAAAAATGGGACCCAACTGTGTTACAAATGCGGTCAACCAGGCCACTTTGCGGGAGCATGTCGGAATAATTCTGTCCCACGAAGTGCAAACTACTCTCGGACAAAAGAAAGTCCAATAAATAATTCGGGAAATGCCAATCGACCCAGTTACGGCCAATAACTGGGGTAGAAGAAATAAATAACACGATTACTTGGCGCAAACATAAAAAGGAGAAAGTCCATGAAAATTTAACAGATGAAGAACCTAAGCAAAAGTTACAGGATGTCCCTGAGGCAGGAGAAGCTACTAAAGTGATCCACAAGGGTACGGTTTCCACCACGCGCTCTTGCCGAGATGTCAAGGAAAAAGAACAAGTGGTACTTGTTGACACAGGAACTAAAGTCAGTACAACAACAACAACAGGGAAA
Source organism: Stomorhina lunata (assembly GCA_933228675.1). NCBI lineage: Eukaryota > Metazoa > Arthropoda > Insecta > Diptera > Rhiniidae > Stomorhina > Stomorhina lunata. The sequence goes on from OW121740.1 coordinate 129,202,887, forward strand.
CAAGTCACGGGTACTGCTCATAAGAGAAAAACATTCGAAGATAGCCAAATCAATATAAGTAACAGTGGAATAGAGTCACCCGACAGTGTGGACACAGTTTTCATCACGCTTCCATGCCAAGAGGCAAAGGAAGGAAAACTGGTCTTACTTGTAGACACTGGGGCAGATTCCAGCATAGTGAAAGAAGAGGCTATTAACGCTTTTCAGAACGGAAATAAGAGAGAAGTAAGAAAATTGGCTGGAGCCTTTGGAGGCAGTGCTTCAACGTTGGGCGCAGTACAGATACATGTGGTTGGAGGGAAAGCTCCATGGATTTTTCATGTGGTCGCTCAAGGAAGCGGAGTTCCAGGTGACGGAGTTCTCGGGCGAGATAATATTTGGGGGAAAAGTATAATAAATTCCATGACTCGAACCTTGAAAATTTTCGAGAACAACAATTTAGTTAAAACATTCTTGCTACAAAATGAAAGAGCGAGCATAGAATCAACAAACATTAAAAATTTCCTGGTTAAGGAGAGGACAATTACTATGGTGCCAGTTAATTTGAAAACGAAGGACAAAACTGTGGTGATTCACAAGCAACAACTTCACCCAGGGGTCTATGTAGGAAATACTATAGTCAACGTTCGCAACGGAAATGCAATAGTACCCGTATTGAACGCAACAGAAGAAAGTATGCCGGTGGGCAAAAACATAAAAATACAGTTCTCGAGGTTAAATCATTACACGGTCCATAAAGAAACCGAAACTTTAAAGACACCCATTATAGACGGGACTGAAAGAATAAGAGAATTGAAAGAATTATTAATGAAGGAAAAGGATTGGAACTCGGAGGAAAGAGCTTCGATGAACGCAATCTGCGAAAAATATCACGATGTATTTATGCTGTTTGGAGATAAGCTGCCCTTCACAACGCTGATTGAACATAAAATACCCACAAAATTGGATCAACCACCAATCAACCAGAAGCAGTACAGGCTACCCCATGTACACAAGGACGAGATTAATCAACAAGTATCTGAGCTCTTAAAAGAAGGAATTATAGCTCCGAGCACATCACCATGGAATTCACCTCTATTATTGGTGCCTAAAAAATTACAGGACGGAAAGACCAAGTTTAGAATGGTTGTGGATTTCCGGAAACTTAATGACGTCACTACTAAGCAGGTATTTCCTATTCCCCGAATAGATGAAATATTAGATCAATTAGGAAACAGCAGATACTTCACCACTCTGGATTTGGCAAGTGGGTATCATCAAGTGCTGTTGGATAAGGAAGATAAGAAAAAAACGGCTTTTAGCACAGACAAAGGACATTTTGAGTTCAACAGAATGCCGTTTGGGTTGACAGGTGCTCCAGCAACGTTCCAAAGAGTTATGAATACAATATTAACAGGCCTTCAAGGTTTAGATTGTTTTGTGTACCTAGATGACATAGTCATTTACGGAAGGAATGTGGCAGACCATGAGAAAAAAATAACGAACGTTTTATCTCGTCTGCGCGACAGCGGTCTTAAATTGAATACGGGAAAATGTCAGTTTCTGAGGAGAGAAATTGTTTACTTGGGACATAAGTGTTCAGAAAAAGGAGCACTCCCCGATCCCACGAAAGTAGAAAGTGTGAAGAACTTAAATCCTCCAAGAAGTATAAAAGAAGTTCAAGCGCTACTAGGGTTAGTCAACTACTACCGAAAATTTGTAAAGGGTATGGCGGAGCTGGCATCACCAATAACCCGCCTGCTCAAGAAAAACTCCAAATTTGTCTGGACAAAGGAGTGCCAACAAGCCTTTAATAGAATTAAGGAAAACATTATTAGTCCTCCCATTCTAATTTACCCAGACTTTTCGGAATCTTTCCGTGTAACCACAGATGCTAGCAACGAAGCACTGGGAGCAGTACTTTCACAGCTAAGGAATGGCAAAGACCACCCCATAGCATTCGCGAGTAGGACCTTAAGCGACACTGAAAAAAGGTACTCAACAATTGAAAAGGAAATGTTAGGCATAGTGTGGGCGACACGCACTTTCCGCCCCTATTTATTGGGACGACCTTTTACTGTATTCACGGATCACCAACCCTTGAGGGGCATTGCAAACCTAAAAGACCAGACTTCGAGACTTGCTCGGTTCAGGCATAAATTGTCGGAGTATGAATTCGACATTGCCTACAAGCCGGGAAAAACCAACTTAAATGCTGATGCGCTGAGCCGACTTCCTGTAGAAGACCAGAAAATACAGGTTGTTACCAGAGCTCAAAAAAGAGAGTTAAATAAAACAAGCATAAAAGAAGCTCAAAATAATGAAGATTCATCAGAAGAAAGGATCGCTGAGGAAAATTTCAGTATGGAGCACAGAGATGCCGTTAAAATTTTAACCGACAGAAAGGACATCGAAGAAGTTCTTCGAAGCTTTCATGACTCGCCTTTAGGTGGGCACCAGGGTGTCTGGAAGACCATAAGGCGAATTAGGAGACAATACAGATGGAAAGGTATGCAACGGGATATTAACAATTATATAAGAAAGTGTCAGAAGTGCCAAAAGAACAAGTGCGGACCAGTCGGCAAAGAACAAATGGTGTTAACCGACACACCGCAAAGACCATTTGAAAAAGTTTATATGGACATGGTGGGCCCTTTGCCAACCACCACTGCAGGCAACAAATACATTCTCACTTTTCAAGACGATTTGTCGAAATTTTTTATTTGTGCACCAATGCCGGATGCGGAGGCTGAAACGGTGGCGAAAATTTTTTACAGTGAAATCATAACCAAGTATGGTATTCCAACAAAATTAATAACGGACAATGGCTCGAATTTCACTTCCAAGCTTTTCGGAAGTGTCTGTAAACTTTTGAGGATAAAGAAACAACATATCACTCCATACCACCCTCAAGCAAACGGGTCGTTGGAAAGAAGCCATCGACCACTTACAGAATATCTAAGGAGTTTTGCAAAAGAGGACGGATCAAACTGGGATCAGTGGTTGCCTTCGGCTATGCATGTGCATAACCATACAGATCATACAGCCACCAACCAAACTCCCTTTAGAGTACTCTATGGTTTTGACGCACCTTTACCGTCGAATCTTAAGGTTAGTACTCCTTTATACAATCCTTATGACTATCCAAAATTTCTCAAGTACCAAATTCAGCGTGCATACGAGATGGCGCGCAAACATCAGATAAAGGCAAAAATAAAAGCGAAAGAACGGTATGACAAAAATGCAAAAAATAGTATAATTCATATAGGTGATCAAGTGTTGGTAAGGAATCAAACACGGAAAAACAAGCTCTCACCCCTATGGGAGGGGCCTTATAAAGTGACAGGTATTCCCTCCCCAGTTAATGTTCAAATACTAGCGAAAGGAAAGCAGAAGATTCTACACCGTAATTTGGTCAAGCTTTACAGACAAAACCAAGAACAAATAGTGTCAACCGACAAATCATCGTCGCCAAAGAATTATAGTCTATTCTTTGAGAAAAAGAATACTTACAAACATACTAACGACAGAATAACCTCATCGGGTAGTGAACAGCGTCACGAAACGGCGAGTGATTCAAAAGGTATTAGTGATTCTATAGAAAAAAATAAAGTGACAGGTATTCCCTCCCCAGTTAATGTTCAAATACTAGCGAAAGGAAAGCAGAAGATTCTACACCGTAATTTGGTCAAGCTTTACAGACAAAACCAAGAACAAATAGTGTCAACCGACAAATCATCGTCGCCAAAGAATTATAGTCTATTCTTTGAGAAAAAGAATACTTACAAACATACTAACGACAGAATAACCTCATCGGGTAGTGAACAGCGTCACGAAACGGCGAGTGATTCAAAAGGTATTAGTGATTCTATAGAAAAATTCAATCTTTGTGATAGTACAGAAGACAAGGGTGTTCGCACTTCATCGCATTCCTATGATAGAGATAGTACAGGACCATTGTTGACTTCCACCACGTCCCATAATAGTACGGACGATAATACAGAAGGCTTATGTGGTCTAAGAAATATCGGTAATACTTGTTTTATGAACACCATTATTCAGTGTTTTAATCACACAAATGAATTGACAAAATTCTTACTAAATCATAATGCAACGAAATCTACAACGTCCAAAAATCAACAAATCTTATTTGAGCTTTCCAAATTAATTAAGGAAATGTGGAGAGGTAATGTAAACACCGTAACACCTACGGAATTAAAACGAGCCTTTTCTGCCAAATATCACATGTACAGTAACTACAATCAACAAGACGCTCAAGAATTTTTACGATTATTTTTGGATTCGTTGCATGGTGCCCTCAATACTGGTACAAAGGGTGAACATTTAAAAATAGATGATAATTTAAGTGACAATAAAAAGGCCGAACTTACTTGGAAATGGTATGGCCGTCATGAGAATTCTTTAATACGTGATTTATTTGTAGGTCAACTTAAGAGTACATTAAGATGTACCACGTGCGGCAATACTAGCGTTACTTTTGATCCCTGTTGGGATTTAAGCGTTCCCCTACCTTCATCGTCAAGTTGTAAGCTTGACACCTGCTTGGATTTGCTTTTACGCGAGGAGGTTTTGGAGGGCGACGACATGCCTACATGTTCAAAATGTCAAACGCGGCGAAAATGTACAAAAAACTTTAAAATTCAACGATTTCCAAAGTATCTTGTTATACATTTAAAACGTTTTTCTGAGACATTGAAGAGTAAACTCTCGAATATTGTCGAATTTTCCACGGGTGAACGTGAATTGAATATGGGTCCTTATGATGCCAATGCTAACCCAAATATTTGCTATTCCTTATATAGTGTCACAAATCATATGGGTTCAACTGCTGGTGGACATTATGTAGCTATTTGCAAACATCCTGTCTCAAAGAAATGGCATAAATTCAATGATAATCTTGTGAGTGATTCATTGTCGGAACATAATCTTGTCTCGTCCAGTGCTTATATATTATTCTATGAACGTGTGTAAATAAATATGATGTTAAACTTCCACGTAAAATTGAAAACAAAAAAGAAACAGCAACGATGTTGAAATCATGTTAAAATGGTAAAATAATAATAACAACCTGATAGAAACAAATTAGTAATTTATTATATGATATGGGATGACTAAATTTTGTTGGCGCCCCCCAGGTGGAATCGAACCACTTCGACGTTAATCGACTACAGGTTTGAAGCCTGCAAAACAAAGAAAAACCATTAGAAAGAAGTAATGAGAACAAACAAAACAAATTTTTGTATTTTAAAAATAAAAATGTTTAAACAAAAATTTGTGTATAATAAAATTTAGAAAATATTATAAGTACAAAATTTTTAAATTAACTTTTGCATTATTTACCAAAAAAAAAAAAAAAAAAAAAAGGTCTAATTTAAAAAATTTTTTATTTAAACTGTTAAGGTGCCAAAGATTTTTTAATCTGCATTTTTCTGTCGATTTTTTGAAAATTATAAGCCCGCGAATAATTTTCTATTGAAATCGTTTAAACAGCTAAAGTGTAATAATTCCTTTTTCTCTTTATAAAAAAAAAAATTATAAAAAAAAACTTTTTTTGAAAAAATTAAACTGAACTCACTTTTTAATGAATAAAGTGCTGACATATCAGTTGAAATTTGAAACAAAAGCAACAAATAAAGTTAAAAAAAAAAAAAAAAAAGAAAAAAATTATTAAAAATAATAACAACACACTATATATGTACATAGTATTACATGATAAGCATTTGCAAAAAATATACATATAAATATATAAATAAACATATATAATTGTAAGTCAAAAGAAAAGAATTTATAAATATGTATCTCTAGATCAATAAGTAAGAATAGGTTAATTCTCAGTACGGTGCTCTCCAACATAAGCAGTTAATGATTTATCATCTCTGGAAAGCTTAGATGTGGAGCAGTCGCAACATTTCAATGCAACCGACTCAGTGTCAACCAATTGCAGATCAAAACAAAAGTCAAGTTGTCTGTTGTTGCAATCAAAGAGCACATGCTGAAAGTTAGTATAAGCCTCTAAGATGCAAGTAAAGTCCAAAAACATCTAACCTACAACGTGATTATCTCTGGCGGAATTATAGATGTACGGGACTTCCCAAGTTCGAGGATCTAATTAAAAGTTCTTGTATTAGATCTCCCTGGAGCAAATGTTGAAATTTGTTTTTATATGCAGACTAAGTTGTATAACAGCAGTCTAAGTTATGTAACAGCCCCATATTCGGGTTCATAAACCGCTGGATGTCATTCTAGATAAAGAAACTATGTGCTACTCAATTCTTCGCTGGCAATCAAATGAAACATACTCTTCAGTAGTGGCTATTCTTGCCAATTGGTTTCCTAAGAAACAAAATGCGTCATGTGTTTGTTTTGGCTACCATTCATATACTTTTTGCCTGAAGATGTATTGAAACCAACGTCGAATGATAGTCTATATAAAGAATAGACCGATCAAAAGAAGGATTCTAGCCTGCTACATTGTTAGTTTGTGCAGGAAATAATCTGAAATAACACTATTACTACATCCAATAACTGCCTATTTTACGATACCTATAAGAAATTTCAGTTACGAAAAACAACATTAACAACAACATCAGCTACAACACATCTACAACCAGTTCAACTACTCGAAAAAAAAAAAAATCAACAAGAAACAACAACAGCAACAACCAACATTTTTGAGAGCATTGTAAGAAATATTTCCATAGTTTTAGGTACCATAAGAAATTTAAAAAAAAAGGATTGTAAAAAAAAAAAAAAAAAAAAAAAAAAAAAAAAAAAAAAAAAAAAAAAAAAAATAATAATAATAACATATTTAAAATGAAAGTTTATCGACACATATTAAAAATTTATCAACTTAATTCTTATTGAAGCCTTCCAATAGCATGGCAAAATAAACGGTCAATAACAGATCATATAAAGTCAATGTCAAACAGAATTTTAAAGAACATCCAGTTCCTGGATGTACTTTCTGTAAAGGGGGGAGGAATGTTGTGAGTCGAAAACTTTCACATTCACCCTCGTACAATGACAAACTGCATTGCTGTCATTTTGGAAACAAATTAAGAATTAAGTTGATAGTATTGAATTACAATAAACGCGTACAATGAAAAGTGCATTGTACGCAATAATATATTAATAATAATATAAGAATTAAGTTGATAGTATTGAATTACAATAAACGCGTACAATGAAAAGTGCATTGTACGCAATAATATATTAAATAAGTCAATAGTTAAATTAGTATAAATAGTAATAACATTTAGTTAAGAGGAGGGAATTTTTGTAAATAAAGCAACCAATCAACACCTACTATTAGTAGGCAATCCACTAAATAATTGTTTTTTATTTTAAATAGAAAAAAGCCTGACATACACCAGCCTTTAAAGCGGGTCCCTGGACGGCAATACTTTAAAATAAGAAAACATAACACTATGTTAAGGGAGGATTCCATATTTTCATATTTGAGTCCATAAAAAACAATCATTGAAGTTCAAAAAATAATATAAATAATCCCTCATGATTTTTATTTCTTCGAAAAATGTGTTTCGTTTTTCAATCCGATGAAAGTAAAATATAAAAAATCGTCTGGGATATATATCAGTTCACAAAATAATTTTCATCTTTTTCAATCCGATGAAAGAAAAAATTTGATAGAAAAAATTCAAATTTTATTTTTGTATTTGTCTTGGACGTTAAAATAACAATAAATTCAATTGTTGTTGCAAATTTTATGTTGAATTGGTTTTGTGCAACAAATGGTCGTTGTCTAGATGCGTTTGAAATGTTAAATTTTTTTTTTAGAAATATCCTTGAAAAGCGATCCGAATCAAAGAAAACACTAATAGTTTCATTAGGACTAATAGGTTTAACTTCGATGTCCTAGAACATATTCATACATTCATTGTTGAAAATTTTAAAATTTCAGAAATATTTTATTTTTTCTAAGTCAAGAAGTTAAAAAATAAAACAATAAAATATTTTTCTGTTCGGATATTTATCGTTAAAGATATTTAAAATTTTCATCATGAAGGATATTTATATTTATTCATCGATCGAAATAAAAATAAATTTTCATCTGCAATCGGTCTCTGATTAAAAATTTTTTTAGGTAAACTGAATATAAATATAAAAAAAATTTTATAAATTTTTAAAAACTTGTAAAATTTTAGAAAATTCCCCACAATTTCATTAATATGGGATTGTTTTATATAATTTTATCGAAATAATAATAAAATATAATTTTGTAACTGCAATATTATTTCAAGATTTAAATTAATTTTTAAACAAATCATTTAAATAATTTCTAAAATTACAAACATAAAATTAAGAAAAATTTATTAAAAACTATTTTCTAAAAACAGAACCAAAAATTGCTTTAAATATATGTTTATTAATATTATTCTTAAAGATACTTAAAGAACTTTATATATAATTTTTAAACTAAATAATATATATTAAAATAAATATATTGATTTTAATTTTCTTTAACAACATATAATTTTCGATGTTTTTATGTATAATCCACATGTAATTTTTTTAATGTATAATTTCCCACAAAAACAAAAAAATTTAAGATTACTTTGATTTACCTGACCACATTGTGTTTTTAGTATTTTCTGCTAATTTTAAAATGTCCGCTACAATAATCACATGTTCTGTTATGTTATTAATTCCCAACTCCCTGTTAATATAATCCCGCCCACTGTTAAGTAAAGAATTCCAAGCAACTCGCTCTGTTAGATATTCTTACAATGGATCCTTATAGAAAACATCCTCAGCTACTCCCCGATACCTCATTTGTCCCCCCACGTTGCCTTGTTTCCAAGGAATCTGGAATCCTCCCTTAACATAGTCCCACATATGAAATTTTTGATAAATCTCAATAACTCCTACCAACTCGCTCTCTTAGATATTCTTACAATGGATCCCTATAGAAAACATCCTCAGCTACTCCCCGATACCTCATTAGTCCGCCCACGTTGCCTTGTTTTCATGGAATCTGGAATCCTCCCTTAACATATAATTTTTGAAAAATGTCAATAGCTCCTACCAACTCGCTCTGTTAGATATTCTGACAATGGAACCCTATAGAAAACATCCTTAGCTACTCCCCGATACCTCATTTGTCCGCCCACGTTGCCTTGTTTCCAAGGAATCTGGAATCCTCCCTTAATATATTCCCACATATGAAATTTTTGAAAAATGTCAATAGCTCCTACCAACTCGCTCTGTTAGATATTCTGACAATGGAGCCCTATAGAAAACATCCTCAGCTACTCCCCGACACCTTATTTGTCCGCCCACGTTGCCTTGTTTCCAAGGAATCTGGAATCCTCCCTTAACATAGTCCGACATATGAAATTTTTGAAAAATCTCAATAACTCCTACCAACTAGCTCTGTTAGATATTCTGACAATGGAAGCCTATAGAAAACATCCTTAGCTACTCCCCGATACCTGATTTGTCCCCCCACGTTGCCTTGTTTCCAAGGAATCTGGAATCCTCCCTTAACATAGTCCCACATATGAAATTTTTGAAAAATCTCAATAACTCCTACCAACTCGCTCTGTTAGATATTCTGACAATGGAACTCATAGGAAACATCCTCAGCTACTCCCCGATACCTCATTTGACCCCCCACGTTGCCTTGTTTCCAAGGAATCTGGAATCCTCCCTTAACATATTCCCACATATGAAATTTTTGAAAAATCTCAATAACTCCTACCAACTCGCTCTGTTAGATATTCTGACAATGGAACCCTATAGAAAACATCCTCAGCTACTCCCCGATACCTCATTAGTCCGCCCACGTTGCCTTGTTTTCATGGAATCTGGAATCCTCCCTTAACATATAATTTTTGAAAAATGTCAATAGCTCCTACCAACTCGCTCTGTTAGATATTCTGACAATGGAACCCTATAGAAAACATCCTCAGCTACTCCCCGATACCTCATTTGTCCCCCCACGTTGCCTTGTTTCCAAGGAATCTGGAATCCTCCCTTAACATAGTCCCACATATGAAATTTTTGAAAAATGTCAATAGCTCCTACCAACTCGCTCTGTTAGATATTCTGACAATGGAAGCCTATAGAAAACATCCTTAGCTACTCCCCGATACCTCATTTGTCCCCCCACGTTGCCTTGTTTCCAAGGAATCTGGAATCCTCCCTTAACATAGTCCCACATATGAAATTTTTGAAAAATGTCAATAGCTCCTACCAACTCGCTCTGTTAGATATCCTGACAATGGAACCCTATAGAAAACATCCTCAGCTACTCCCCGATACCTCATTTGTCCCCCCACGTTGCCTTGTTTCCAAGGAATCTGGAATCCTCCCTTAACATATTCCCACATATGAAATTTTTGAAAAATCTCAATAACTCCTACCAACTCGCTCTGTTAGATATTCTGACAATGGAACCCTATAGAAAACATCATCAGCTACTTCCCGATACCTCATTTGTCCCCCCACGTTGCCTTGTTTCCAAGGAATCTGGAATCCTCCCTTAACATATTCCCACATATGAAATTTTTGAAAAATCTCAATAAATCCTACCAACTCGATCTGTTAGATATTCTGACAATGGAACCCTATAGAAAGCATCCTCAGCTACTCCCCGATACCTCATTAGTCCGCCCACGTTGCCTTGTTTCCATGGAATCTGGAATCCTCCCTTAACATATTCCCACATATGAAATTTTTGAAAAATCTCAATAGCTCCTACCAACTCGCTCTGTTAGATATTCTGACAATAGAGCCCTATAGAAAGCATCTGCAGCTACTTCCCGACATCTCATTTGTCCCCCCACGTTGCCTTGTTTCCAAGGAATCTGGAATCCTCCCTTTACATAGTCCGACATATGAAATTTTTGAAAAATCTGAATAACTCGGACCAACTCGCTCTGTTAGATATTCTGACAATGGAACCCTATAGAAAACATCCTCAGCTACTCCCCGATACCTCATTTGTCCGCCCACGTTGCCTTGTTTTCATGGAATCTGGAATCCTCCCTTAACATATTCCCACATATGAAATTTTTGAAAAATCTCAATAGCTCCTACCAACTCGCTCTGTTAGATATTCTGACAATAGAGCCCTATAGAAAGCATCCGCAGCTACTTCCCGACACCTTATTTGTCCCCCCACGTTGCCTTGTTTCCAAGGAATCTGGAATCCTCCCTTAACATAGTCCCACATATGAAATTTTTGAAAAGTTTCAATAACTCCTACCAACTCGCTCTGTTAGATATTCTGACAATGGAACCCTATAGAAAACATCCTTAGCTACTCCCCGATACCTCATTTGTCGCCCCACGTTGCCTTGTTTCCAAAGAATCTGGAATCCTCCCTTAACAAAGTCCCACATATGAAATTTTTGAAAAATCTGAATAACTCCTACCAACTCGCTCTGTTAGATATTCTGACAATGGAACCCTATAGAAAACATCCTCAGCTACTCCCCGATACCTCATTTGTCCGCCCACGTTGCCTTGTTTCCAAGGAATCTGGAATCCTCCCTTAACATAGTCCCACATATGAAATTTTTGAAAATCTCAATAACTCCTACCAACTCGCTCTGTTAGATATTCTGACAATGGAAGCCTATAGAAAACATCCTTAGCTACTCCCCGATACCTCATTTGTCCCCCTGCGTTGCCTTGTTTCCAAGGAATCTGGAATCCTCCCTTAACATAGTCCCACATATGAAATTTTTGAAAATTTTCAATAACTCCTACCAACTCGCTCTGTTAGATATTCTGACAATGGAACCCTATAGAAAACATCCTCAGCTACTCCCCGATACCTCATTTGTCCGCCCACGTTGCCTTGTTTCCAAGGAATCTGGAATCCTCCCTTAACATAGTCCCACATATGAAATTTTTTTTAAAATGCTAATAACTCCTAGCAACTCGCTCTGTTAAAGGTTCTGACTACAGGAGCTCATAGGAAACATCCTTAGCTACAACCGGATACTACATTTGTCCGCCCACGTTGCCTTGTTTCCTGGGAACTGGCGATCCTCCCTTAGCATGATCTCACATTTGATATTTTAAAAAACTGTTAACAGCACCTACCAACTCACTCTGTTATAGATTCTGACTATGGGTATCCATAGATAACATCCTCTCCTACAATCTGATGCCCCATTTGTCCGCCCAAGTTGCCTGGTTCACTGGTAATTCGAATTCCTTGTGTATTCCCTTTATTTTTGGTTCTTAACAGAGCTATGTTAACTACATAACAGAGCTCTGTTAAAAACATTGGTTTGTGTCTAGGGTTTTAAATTTCAAATTTAACTTCACACACATACATTTGGCTATAGTTCTTATATATAACATCCCCTTTTTATATCTACAATCAAAAATATTTGGAGGTATATTTCGTAGGTGCAATCCTAATATACTAAGATTGCACATACGAAATTAGATAGCTATCAAACAATGTTAAGTCCAGACTTTATATACGATAGATGCATTAGGAACTTCTAACACAATTTATGGACCTGCCGTATTACTATCAACATGTTTATCCTAACTAAATATTAAGCTTAACGAAAAGTATTAAACAGCTTTTTAATGTAAAACTATACCCGGTTATGGGACAAAATTGTGTGCAAAGCAAATACTAGGGAAACCACTCAGATAATTTTAAATGTTTAACTATTAAGCTACTACAACCGAATATAGTCCAAATATTTTACCAACAATACCACATTTGGTCCACATTTTGAATTAGCTGCACCCTCGTAAATTCATATATTTAATGTTGTTTCTAAATTTAACATAACTTGATGTTGGTGGGTATATAAGATTCGCCACAGCCGAATATAACACTCTTAGTTGTTGTCATTTCTGGTCTTGTGTGAGAGGTTCAGATTTGTTAAAATATTTTCTCAAACGTTTAAAAATCTGTTGAACATTTGCTTTAACTTGTCTTAAAGATTTCAGCTTGTAGTTTCTTACCAATTAGTGGAAGTTGGTCAAATATGTTTTTTGTATGTTGAGTTGTTAGCCTAAACCTGTCTGGGAGAACAACTGTAAAGCTAAATACAATGATAAAACTACAATTGTAAGACTACAATTGTAAATGTACAATTGCCAGCTAAAATTTGTTAACTGCTTGTTACAAAAAATATTTCGTTTTTATTTTTATTTTTTGTTTAAATAAATCGATAAATATAAGCCAAACGGTTTATAAATGCAAAATCATTATATAGCCCAGCTTGAGGTCTTAAGCGTTATAATTTTTGTCCAGTTATTTTCAAAATAACTTTTTAAGTTGAATTTATTTCTTGGGCGAAATAACTGGAATTGGCTTAAAAAGGCTGGGAAAAGCTTGGTAAACTTAATAAATGAATTTTTAATTAAGTAGAAAAAAATTTGCATTAAATTTGTATGTAATGACTTCTTCGTTTGAAGTAACAGTTCAAAGTTTATTAAAAAAAAAGTTTATTTTCTCAAAACTTTTTTTAAGCTTTTAACTTAAAGTTCAATTTTATAAACTAACCTCCTAATACACAAACGAGTTATAAATGTATCAGAGACTTATCATATAAATTTTGTAAAAAAATATTGTATGTTTTAAATAATCATAACAATATTTTTCGTTTATGAATTTAAAAGTAATCGATTTATAAAAATTAATAAGTTTTTTTAGAAAAAAATTACAAAACTTCAAGAGCTTTAAAAAAGCTCTTATTAGAAAAGCTTTTCTTTGAAATAAAAATCTCTTATCATAAACTTTTTGGTTTCCTTAATTTTGTCTTTAAGACCAGACAATCATAACTGGTGGCATTTAGCTTTAAGTGTTGGGTTAACAGAAGTAAATATGTAAGTTTCAAAAAAACTTTATTGTCATTCACTAGACAGCAAAAACTAAAAGTAAGATAAGCTAATTTATAGCTTTCCTGTTTTTGTAACTTATTCACAATCACCTAAAAAAAATGCAATCAAAAGGGTCGTCTTCCTTTTTGTCTTAATGTTGCTTCATTGGGCTTAAATGCCTTTAAGGGTCAAAATGAAGTTAACCTCCTGCAGCTTTTCAAAAGCATAAACAAAAAAAAAAAGACTAAATCACAAATGCATCCGCATTTGAAAGACAAAACTTATAAACTCTTAAAAATATTCAACTTAAGGAGTTGATTTTTTTCATTTTTTTATACTTAAAATTTTATGTATTTATATGTTAAGACTTCTTTTCCGTTTGGATCCTTATACAAATTTTCAAAATTTTATTATAAGATTCAGTAATTGTAAGATTGTAGGGTCTTATTTTCGCTTGTGATTAAACATATTTAACTTTATGTGATTTTACGATAATTATCATTATTGTTAAGGTATAAAACTGAAATATGAGTATTATTAAATTTAGCGGCCTTTTTAAGTCCATTTTATTGCATGTTAGTAAAATTTTATAACAAGTGTTTTAAGGGAAATATTATTTTCAGGAACTCGATTTATGTAACGTGTACTTACTTTATTTATATAAGTATGAAAATGTATGAAATATAAAAACATATAAAAAATACTAAGGTCGATCAATCCCTGTAATGTGATTCTCTACAACACTTAATCAAAATGGTTAGAAAGATATTTTTTTTGTCAGTGTTAACTTAAATGTCAACCTAATTCAATTCGGCATTGGGTCCATTTAATATGAGTTTTAGGGATTTAAGTAGCTTGAAAATGAAGCTGTAGATCAATTCAAATAGATCTATTTTACCAGAGTCGAACAAGACTGATTATATGATAATATATACACTAAATCTAAAAAAAATATTATCTATATTGAATTTTGTGAATCTTTTAAAGCACGACCAAATATTCACATACCGATTGATAAAGATAACTTATTGGCTGAACTATTCGCAAGTAACTCTCATTTGCCAGAAAGCAATCAATCACTGCCGGAACTGGAAAAAGTATTATTAACTATGCTAAAAATATTCTTTCGAGCTTGTGTAGTTTAAAAGGTTTTAGCGGATCTTAACATAAACAAGTCTCCTGGGTCAGATGGCATTCCAGCAATGGTCTTGAAGCAGTGCTCTTCGACAGTAGCTTGTCCAATAGCTCACCTTTTCGGCATACTGTACCATGAAGCAGAATTAATGTAACGCCAATCCAAGAAAAGGTAGAGGCCAATAACCCTGAAAATGATCGTCCAATTGGAATTTGCTCTGCCATCTCCAAAGTTATGGAGAAACGAAATTACCATCTCGTTAATTATCTGGAGTCTAACAACTCACTAAGTACGAATTTCGTAGTGGCCTCTCTACAGGAGACCTTCTAGCCTTATTTTCAAAAAAGTGGTGTCATTCAATAAGGTTGTGGCTTAACATATTTCCAAGGTGTTCGATAGAGTCTGGCATGGTGCAATCATATCAAAACTAATAGCTTTTCATATCGGTAATAATTTCTCTCGATTCATATCGAGCTTTCTCAGCGACCGCATTATAAGAGTTGTTATAGATAAGATCTCGTCAAATCAATTCAGGGGTACCGCAAGGTTCCGTTTATTCTCCTACTCTATTTCTTATATTACTTAATGACCTCCTATGTCAAACATCCAATCCTATAAACTCTTTTGATGATGATTTCCCATCCATACTCATTTAATTTTAGACTAAGCCTTTGGGAGATTTCGGTCATGAGGCAACATATGAACGAAAAACGTTAAACCGAAATCTATACAATCTCCGAATGGGGATGAGCAAGTAAAGTCATTACCCAGTAAAAAATAGGATCATCCAAAGAGTACTCTTGGAGCGCTCCTTTGCGAGTAATGGATTACTCCATTAAACTCCGAAACTCATAGGATTTTTAACACAGCATGTCCGCAGACACGAGTACTCCTTTTAAGCTCCTTATGGAGTACTCCCTTTAGTGTTGAAAATGACGACAGAGGGAGTAATCGTTTTTGTCTCCTAAAGGAGCATAAAGGGAGTAAACATTCATAAAAAATACAAATTTGGTTATTTTTTACAAAAATAAGAAAATATTGATTTTTATTTATATTCGAAACGTGTCTTTAAGTGCTTTTGCAAGAAAATTAAAGAAAAGACAACGCGTAATATATTATTTAAAACATGCAAATAAAAATTCACCAATTACCGAAAAAAAAGTGTGTATTTGTTTATTTTTTGATCCATCCCAATTTAATGTTTGTTCCCGTACTCTAACGAAACTACCCAAAACAGTCCGAAGTTGTCAGAAATTACTCAAAAAACAACAATTTGTATTAAAAAATTTGTACGGGAACACGTTTGAGTAAGTTCGGGTTGCTTTGTTAAAGTACGGGAACAAACATTTAATTTGAGCAAAATATTTTTTGTTATGTCAAAGAAACAAAAAAAAAAACTAACTGGTGCATCCCTTGTTCATCCATTTGGAGTATTAAGCGAGGCATAAACAACAAAACAAAATAAAAAGTTTCTATAGCTCGCTTATTACTCCAAATGGATGAACAAGTCATTACTCCTTTGTTGCTCGATTATGGATTAATCCATATATTTTTTACTGAGTATTAATGCCGGAAGACCCAATGTTGTGTATTAACGCACAAGCGCACGTCCGATCATGTTGCTTCATCTGTATTTATGGGTCGTATAAACATTGAGGAATCAGAAACTCTTGATGTTCTAGGCATGAGAATTCAGTGCGTATCCATTGGACTAGACACATTTTTTAAGAGTCGAAAGAAGCCTTGGCTTTTTAAGGCAGTACAAAAGATATTTCACTTCATCTGATCTCCTTACCACTTATATCCGATCGAAAATGAAATACAATTCGTATGTATGGGCCGATGCTTCAAAGTTTATTTTAGAGCTTACAGGAAAGGGCGAAAATGCTTATTGGTGACAGTACCGTATTCAACTTCACTGGAACATCATCGTAATGTGGGCTATATCTTATTATGTATCTTACTTCAATGGCATGTATCTTACTACAATGGCATGTATTCTAAAGATATCAGGAATCTTGTTCCTGAAACCCGTGTTCCTTCTTGAGCACTTCCATTCGTGGTCGACTGGACAGTAGATCGCACCACGCATTATAGAAAAAAAATCGTTCTTTAGTTGCACAGCTCATTTGCAGAACAAACTTCCCGCAGAAGTCTTCCCTTTCATAAATGATGTGAGGAAAATTTAATTCAAATGTCCACAAACACTTCTCCCTCTATGCTCCTTTCCATAACCTGTTTTTCTAGTTCCAATACAAAGCTTTGCATAAGTAGATGTGTTGACCTAAGTTAAAAAAAATATACATTATTTAACTTTCGATTAACTTTCAGTTGTTGGTTGGAATGTAATGCTTACATTCCCTGAGCCTGAAAATAATGGATTCTGCATGCTCTGTAATCCCCTTGTATATACATCACAGCTAAATGATAGCAAGAACAGAAAGCATGTCTTCAAAGACGATCTGTTTTAAATATTCAACCCTGTAACCAGTTTGCATTGCAACAGATGAGAGCTTGTACTAAGCATCTTCTTGAAATCTTGGGAATATGCCGTGATTCCAGGCTAACTTTGATAAAATTTGCTAAAAACTTTCAATTTGTAAGACCACTATTTAATAGTAGTATAACTTTGCTTCCACCGTTTCACAATTGATGGCTGTAGCGGTAACTGGTAGTCGAAATAAATAGATCGAAGATGTCATGCAACACAACGCTGTCGAAACATTAGTCGATTTTCATCATAGAGTTATTCTCGATTAAACATTTGGTTATTTCTGGAACTTTTTTCTGCTTTAATATGAAAAAAACTGCAGTGATTTTGATGTTGAAGACCGGCAGAGCGGTGTCAGAAAGACGGTTTTCGAAGATGCAGAACTGAAGGTATTACTTGATTCAGACTCATATCAAGCGCAGTAACAATTTGCATCTTTAGGAATGATGCAGAAAGCCATAAAACACCTATCAGACGTAGGAATGATTCAGAAATAAGGAAATTAGGTGCCTTATGAGTAGCAGCCTAAAGATTTTGAACGACCTTTGTTTGCTTGTGAACAGCTAGAAATAACAAATTTGTTCATTATAGTTACGGGCCAAACCTAATATTTACGGTTGCAAGGTGGTGCTATGAATTTGGTGAAACCAGCTCGGCATAGTTTAATGTTAAAGCGACTGAAACAATCACAATTGATCGTTCTCAAATGCAATAAATACTTTTAAACCGAGCATTGAAAAACGAACGGCCGCAAAGTAATGAAAACTAGCGTATCCTGCGGTCGACACAATCGACCGTCATCTAGTTCATTGTGAATACAAATTTCCCGTGCTGTGGCTTATTTGGTTAGCACGTAATATTACATTGAGTATGAGTTCGATCCCCGGTTTCGGCAACAACAATTTCTGTAATTATTAATTTCTATTAAATTTAAGGCCCTATGCTCCACTGGGAGTCAATGATAACAAAATTAAAATTATTAATTACAGTAAGACTACAGCAATGACACGCCGTCTACGAAAAATAAATAAAATTGCCTGTAAAACAAAAAAAATGCGTCTAAATAACAACAAATGGCGCAACTTCACTGTTCTAAAAATAGATATACCTTTCTCTTCTCTACCATCCCCTTTCTAAATAAGGTTACCCAATTCGTATATACTCCATATGCAATTGTATAGGCAGTATTTGCCTGAGTGCTACTTCTCTATAAAAAGAAAACTCATACAATCAGAGCTTTAAGTCAAAAATTACAGATGTAGCAAGTTTTTAAAATTGCTCGGGCTAAACGGATATGTGGAGAAATTGATTTTATTGATTTCTACGTCACTCCGTACAACAGAGCGTCGAATTGCCCAAATTGGCAAAGCTCTTACCAAAACATCTTGCGTTATCGATTTCAAAATGCTCTGTGAAGTGATTAACAGATAAACTTGTAAGCGTTACTAACGGACTAACAAAAATGATAGAGAAATCAAGGTCTTATTTAACTTTTTAACAAAGATCCTAATATTTAAAATTTATTATCATTTTACTGCATAATTAACCGCGAAAACCACGAAGTACTTGGAATCTGTAGAAGCTTACAGTTTAAAACCATTCCAGTCGCAATGCAAGATTTGCCTTTTAATATTCCTTCCTGATATTATATCATTTTCTAAACATTAATCAGTTTTGAATTTACATTTGATTCAGACCAATCATTTAATTCCCTTTCTTGATAATAATCTGTAATTATTATAAACTTTCCTTCAAAATACTGTTTTTTTAATCGGTAACATCCTTTTTGGGTATAAGTCACAATGTTCTTTTTCAACTCTTTACTACTATGACTCTTTAAAAAATTGGCATTGTAAAATAGCTCTTAATGATCTCATGCGTGCCCTTCCCTGCAATATTATTTAATTTTTAACACAATATTTATTCCTCAATCACTCGAAGATTTTATTCCCAAAAAACAAAATTCCGTAAAAATTTAACTTCAAATAATTCGAATTTGAAAGATTTACATTTTAAGCACTTTTTTGTCAAATCTTTTAAAATATTAATTTTGTCTTTCACTCCCTCACCACAAATAATAAAAACAATATCAATAATTTTTGTTGCTATTATTTTACAAAACAAAAACATTTATTTAATTGTAATAAAATACTCTTTATTTTTGTCTTTGTCTACCACTATCTCCCCACAAATATACTCTTTTATTCTCATCACTCACCAAAAATAATAAAAACAAAAGAAAACATGTTTGCATACAATTTCTTTTGTTTGATTCTTAATAATGAATTTCATATGCATGTGAGTTTTCTTTATTGTGTTAGTAAGATTTTTAATTAGCAAACCGATTTTTTAAAACTGAACCGATTTTAATAAAATATAGATTCGTCTGATCTACGGAAAAATACCTTTCAAATGGTATACAATTTTCCAGAAATGAGTGTATAATTAAAGCGTAAAAGGGGATAATAAATGGGTGCTTGCGTATTAATATTATAGATTTCGAATTTCGAAAAATAACGGCGGAAGCAATGACAAGGTCTAGTAAGTTGATAATTGACAAAAAGGAAACCGCTTTAATGTGGTATCATGTGTTTAAAAGTTACCTCTCGCTTATTTCAGAGACTTTAATTGGTAGTCAATGAATTCTTATTTCCTTTATCTGTGAAATTTTAAATTTTAAGCTCCCTTTTCCATTCTATTAAGAATGTAATATATTTTATATTATCCTTTAATTTGTAGGTCTTCTGGAAGCCTTTGAAATAAAAGAGAATTGTCATAACCTTACCTCCAATGTAACATCGGGTAAATTCGATTTTTGCTTGTTTTTTACTTATATAGACCAATTCGTACGAAATTGCATCCTACAAAGCTTTATTTTTCTCCGCTGGTTATTTCATATTAAGAAGAAACCAAACACTTAGATATACATATACACTGCGTTTCACTTGAATACCCCACCGTATACATACTATGACGCTTAAATATATCAGGATATTCTAGATAAGGTTAACATTATTTTAAAATCTTGTGGGTCCCTTGCCGTAAACTTTCTAAAATGTCGATAGAGTCCAAAAATAACAACCCTTTAAATTTTTCACAATACTCGCTAGAATTTAATATAATAGTAAATGTTCCGGGATGGCCGTTCAGAAAATTTCACGAGTCTGGAAAATAATTTTCAAATAAAGCCGAACTTATTGAGGCCATTCAACGACCGTAAACTTAAATTTTTCTCATCTTTTCGAGAAATTTGTTCCAATCATTAATTTAAGCAAAAAACTTTAATTATCTTAAGATTTAAAAGGGTATTTATTAGGGCGGGTCAATTTGTATGGACGAATTTTTTGGAGGTCTGGCTCAGCGAAATTCGTAAAATACATGTAATTTCAAGACTTTTTCTCCACTACAGCATATACAAATTCTGAAAAAAAGCTGTGCGGACTTTCGTAAATAGATTTTTTCTCAATTAAAAAATATTTATGATATTCGCTTATAAAGATGATATGATCAAATACGGGTCAGTGATCTTGGCTGGATTAAGCAATTATTTTTGTTGTGAACTCCAAATATAAAGAAATTCATGTTTATACGTGAACAAAATCTCTATTATTAGAAGACATTTAGAAGCCGAAATAATTTACAAATTTTTCCGAATTTCTTCTTTTTTTTTCATACCAAATCAAATAACTCTAGCAAACTTCATAGCAATATCTCAAATATTTCAGTCTATTAGCAGCTGAACATTCGAACCGGACGTATAGAGTTAAATCCACTCAGAAAATAATACTTGGTCTATAGATATACCTTAAAGTGGATGTCGGAATAATATTTCTATGCCCTACAAACATTTGTTTCAATTTAAAATACCCCTCCTGTCGGTAAAAGTGAAGGGTACGAACAACCATCAAAATTGTTGGTCCCACCTATAACAAAAATTTATTATCATAAGTAATTTGAATAATTGTTTCAACATTTAGACTCAACAATTTTTTTATTATTAAAAATTTTTATGCAGAAACTAAAAAACTTGATAATAAGCACGTTTAAAGCCAATCATTAAATACTCAGTGCAAATAATGAATCAATTTAAGAAACTTAAAAAAAATACAATTTAACGGAAATTGAGATTATTTCGAAAAAAAATTTAAATATTCACATGTACAGTTTCTCGTTAAATGAACAAATTTATTAGTTAATAATTGTACCCTTCACCACCATAGGTGGAAAGGGTATTATAAGTTTGTGCTGATGTTTGTAACGCATAGAAATATTTGTCTTAGACCCACCTTTTAGTATACCAATAGGCTTAGAATCACTTTCTGAGTCGATTTAGCGATGTCCGTCCGTCCGTCTGGCTGGCTGGACCCCCATGTAAACCTTGTAATCAAACTACAGGTCGCAATTCTAAAGATAATTTGATGAAATTTGGCACAGATCATTTTTTTGATAATGGGACCATGTCTATTGAAATTCGTCACAGGTCCATTATTTATGGTACCTCCCATAGGTCCCACTTCCCGGAATTGCTATATTGGCCACGAATATCAATATTTTTTCATGAAATTTAAAACAAATACTGCTTATGTCAACTAAAATCACTGTACCAAATTTTGTTGAAATCGGTTCACATTTGACCATAGCTCCCATACAAACTCTTCTTTAAAAACGCACTAAATGAGACAAAAAATCACTAAAACGCTCGTAAATCTAAAGATAATGGAAATTTTTGCATACATAATTTTTGTAATAACTGTAATTAATCTGCCAAATTTCGGGATAATCGGTCCACATTTGACCCTAGCTCTCATATAAGTCCAAATGACGGAAACAGGTTGAATATATAAGTTTTGAGAAAATGTTTGTATTTAGCAAATATTTGTCTTTACACACGAAAAATAACACCTTTGACCTTAGTGGTGAAGGGTATCGTATGGTCGGCTTGACCGACTATAGCGCTTTCTTACTTGTTTTTGATTGCTTTTGTGTGTTATTGTAAGAATTTTGTTATAGTAAACCAGAAATAACTCCAAACATTCGTAAGAGGTGATAAAATCTTTAGATTAAAGCAAATAAATTTTAGCTTATTTTAAAATTTAATTTAAAATAATATTTTATTTATATGAAGTAGATATCATTTAGAATAATTTCCGTTACTAATCTCAAAGATATACCAAACATGTGTTTTAGGTTGCTTAAATTTTATAGTGATACTAATATTTCTCATTTTAGAAATTAATGTCTTAAGCAAATTTAAACCGGCTTAAATATAAAACAAGTGTCCTATATAAGGACAAATATTTGCTAAATTTTGCCATCATACAAACATTTTCTCAAAACTTATATATTTAAGCTA
Organism: Stomorhina lunata; assembly: GCA_933228675.1. Classification (NCBI taxonomy): domain Eukaryota; kingdom Metazoa; phylum Arthropoda; class Insecta; order Diptera; family Rhiniidae; genus Stomorhina; species Stomorhina lunata. The sequence goes on from OW121740.1 coordinate 129,225,690, forward strand.
TAATACCTGGTTGACCGAGCCTTGCTCGGAGCTTTATGATAAGCATTTTGTGCAAATATTCAGTTAATTTCGAATTATTTATTTTTTCGGATCAACACATAGTTTGCATAGTTTACAGATTAACTCATTTTGAAAAATTTTGGTAATTGGTCATACCAACAGAAACCTCCGTCGACTCATGAGCAACAACTTTGCTAAATATTCTAGCCTGATCAAATGCACAGTTTACGGTTTATTTCATTTTGAGTAATTTTCAGTGGCGCCACCTGAAGTTGTTCATACCAACTAAGAAACCTTCGTCTGCTTATGTGTAACAACTTTTCTAATGATTATAACATGATCAAATGCACAGTTTACGACTTAATTCATTTTGAGTAATTTTCAGTGGCGCCACCTGTTGGACTTTGGTCATTCCCATTAATAAACCTTTGTCGGCTTATCCGCAACAACTTTGCTAAAGATTATAGCATGATTAAATGTACAGCTTACGATAAAATTGACTTTGAGTAAGTTTCAGTAGTGCCACCTGTTGGAAATTATTTACACCAACTAAAAAATTAGTCTTACCAACTTAAAAACCTTCGCCGGCTTATCCGCAATATCTTCGCTTAAGAGCATAATATGATCAAATTCACAGTTTACTATTCTATAAAGAACATACATACAAACATTCATTTGTTTAAAAGTTATAACATTACTAATTTTTTCCCTTTTTATCCACTACTTTCAAAAAGTTCCATATGCTTATTTGGTACTTCTTTGGTACCAATTGAATTTGGTACATTTTATTAAAACGCAGTTAACATAATTCCTATTCATTTTACTTTTGAGATGTTAAGTTACCATTTTATCCCTTTTTTACCCATTTTGGACCCAAAATCAAAAAAGTACCAAGTATGTGTTCAATATTTCTTTCACATCTATTAAGTGCTGTACAAAGTTCCTTTCTATATTCTTTGGTTTAAAATATAAGAGTGGGTTAAAAAAGTACCAAAAAAACTATTTTCACCCTTTTTTACCCCCTATCGGACATAGTTTAAAAAAAAACCAAACACCTGTCCGCTTATTTTCATAGCTGTTAAAAACGTAATTTTAATTTTGTTTCTTTACCTAGTTCTTTAGGAGATATAACGTTTTAGATTTTTTCCCCTTTTTACCCTCTTAGAGGCAAAGGTTCCAAAAGTCCCTTCTTCTTCGACCTAAACATCAAAAAAGATACCCACTGTCCAAACTTTATCAAAATCGTTAGAGCCGTTTTCGAGATAGCCATTCTATATATATATAGATATATATATATCTTAAGAATATAAGATAAGATAAGATTAGTAATTTAGACTTATATGAGAGCTAGGGTCAAATGTAGACCGATTATGTCGAAATTTAGCAAATTGATTACAGTTTTTACAAAAATTATTCGCATTATCTTCAGAATTATGAGCGTTTTAGGAAATTTTTGACCCATTGAGGCGTTTTAACAGAAGACTTTGTATGGGAGCTACGGTCAAGTGTAGACCGATTTCCACGAAATTTTGTACAGTGATTTTAGTTTAAATAACCAGTATTTGTTTTAAATTTCATGAAAAAATATTGATATGTATGGCCAAAATATCAATTCCGGAAAGTGGGACCTATGGGAGGTACCATAAACAATAGACCGATTTTGACGAATTTCAATAGCCATAGTTCTACTATCAAAAAAATGATCTGTGCCAAATTTCATCAAATTATCTTTAATATTGCGACCTGTACTTTGATTACGTGGTTTATATGGGGTTCAGCCAGTCATCCAGGCGGACGGACGGACGGACGGACTGACATCGCTAAATCGACTCAGAAAGTGATTCTATAGCCTATTGGTATACTAAAAGGTGGGTCTAAGACAAATATTTCTTTGCGTTACATACATCAGCACATACTTATAATACCCTTTCCATCTATGGTGGTGAAGGGTATAAAAATAGAAAAAAAATAAAATTTTTCATTGAATTAATTTCAATATTTATGTATTTTCAAACTTTATGGTGTTTCAAAGTTTTGAATTTGTTAAGATTTTGCTTAAAATAACAATAGACAGTCATGGTGATCTTCATCATAATTTCCAGTATTGACGCCATCTAAGCAGTTAAATTAATTTAAATTTATTTTTATTTATGTCACTAGAAAAAATTTTATAATACGAGTATATAGTAGAAAAATTAATTTGTGGTCAAAATTAAAAATATGGCTTAAATTTGATTGGAATTAATTTGAAATATAATTTTATATTTTAGCAAATTAACATTTTTTATTTTACCATAAAAACCAATTTTGCATTTGTTGTTTAAATGATTTTTGATTCAAATTTTACTTTTAAAACCATTTGTTGTCACATTGAGACCGAATTAGGTCTATTTCGTAGTTCTAACATTTACGCATACATTTACAGCCTGTCCCACGATGTCGAACGAAAGATTATGCAAACGAAAGTAAGTCACCCATTTTCGTTCGAATAAGCGTCCCACTATCTTTCAACTTATCGTTCTTCTGGCTTTACGTTTTGAAACATAAGATCCCAGTAAGAATAGTGCCAAACGTTTGAAATATGATGATTTTACATTTGATATCAAACGTTTTTTTTTTTAACTTTTTTCAAACCTGAACAGATGTTTGAGATTCACATTTATTTTAAAATGAAGGTTCATTTGAGAATAAACGTCTGAAAAATTATAGTGTCTCAAATTGAGAATGAAGGTTATTCTCAAATCATTATCAAACCTTAAGATGATTTGAGAATAATTTGAAAAATTGTGTTATATAAATTTGATATCAAACCATATTTAAAGTTTTTTCAAACTTAAAAAAAAAATAATGTTTAAGATATTTTAATGGAATGGCAGTGCGTTTCATCGTTACATCGTAATTTCTGCAGATTTTTTAAAATTGATCCATATTTGAAATTATGGAACAATGGCTAGTCTTAATTGTGTTGTTACTAAATTTCATCCAATTATTTACTAAATTTCATCCAATTATTTTGATTAAAAATACAATAATATTCATATACATAAGTGGATTTTCAATGTTTCTTAATTTTTTTTTACCTGCATCAAAAACAAAATAAACAAACTCAACAATATCAAAAATACAACGCCATTTTATTTATGTTCCATATGAAGATGATATCCACATTTGAAAAACCTTTGAGAATGAGGTTTGATAATGATTTGAGAATAAAGGCATTTCTCAATTTGAGAATAAAGTCCCCTTTTTATTGAGAATGCTATTATTCTCAAATCAGTATCAAACGTTTGACCTTTGACAAAAAAGATTTATTTTCAAATCAACCTCAATTTGAGAATAAACGTTTTTTCTTACTGGGATATTTGAAAGTTGTCAAATTTCAATGTTGCCTAATCGACAGTTCAACATTTTAAGAAAAAAAAAACGCTGAAATTTGTAAATTTTACTATTAATATACAACACTGTGCATTTAAGGAAAAAATATTTTTTTCCAAAATATTTTTTTAATACAATTTGAACTAATCTCTGAAACCTATTCTTGTGGAAAATGTCTATTCTTGTGGAAAATGTCTATGTCTTAGTCAATGTCTTAGTCTATGTTTTGGTCTATGTCTTAGTCTATGTCTTAGTCTATGTCTTAGTCTATGTCTTAGTCTATGCCTTAGTCTATGTCTTAGTCTATGTCTTAGTCTATGTCTTAGTCTATGTCTTAGTCAATGTCTTAGTCTATGTCTTAGTCTATGTCTTAGTCTATGTCTTAGTCTATGTCTTAGTCTATGTCTTAGTCTATGTCTTAGTCTATGTCTTAGTCTATGTCTTAGTCTATGTCTTAGTCTATGTCTTAGTCTATGTCTTAGTCTATGTCTTAGTCTATGTCTTAGTCTATGTCTTAGTCTATGTCTTAGTCTATGTCTTAGTCTATGTCTTAGTCTATGTCTTAGTCTATGTCTTAGTCTATGTCTTAGTCTATATCTTAGTCTATGTCTTAGTCTATGTCTTAGTCTATGTCTTAGTCTATGTCTTAGTCTATGTCTTAGTCTATGTCTTAGTCTATGTCTTAGTCTATGTCTTAGTCTATGTCTTAGTCTATGTCTTAGTCTATGTCTTAGTCTATGTCTTAGTCTATGTCTTAGTCTATGTCTTAGTCTATGTCTTAGTCTATGTCTTAGTCTATGTCTTAGTCTATGTCTTAGTCTATGTCTTAGTCTATGTCTTAGTCTATGTCTTAGTCTATGTCTTAGTCTATGTCTTTGTCTATGTCTTAGTCTATGTCTTAGTCTATGTCTTAGTATATGTCTTAGTCTATGTCTTAGTCTATGTCTTAGCCTATGTCTTAGTCTATGTCTTAGTCTATGTCTTAGTCTATGTCTTAGTCTATGTCTTAGTCCATGTCTTAGTCTATGTCTTAGTGTATGTCTTAGTCTATGTCTTAGTCTAAATACGTCTTAGTCTAAATACGTCTTAGTCTAAATACGTCTTAGTCTACGTCTTAGTCTATGTCTTAGTCTATGTCTTAGTCTATGTCTTAGTCTATATCTTAGTCTATATCTTAGTCTATGTTTCAGTCTATGTCTTAGTCTATGTCTTAATCTATATCTTAGCCTATGTTTTAGTCTATGTCTTAGTCTATGTCTTAATCTATGTCTTAATCTATGTCTTAAAATTGTTTTTCAATAAAATAAAGTTCCTTTTTTTAAATAATAAAGTTTTTTACGCTTTGGGACGCAATTTTATATTAAAGTGTTTACGTTATCGTTCGCATTCATTTTCGTTTGACTTGTCGTACTGAAAACTTTTAGTTGGACGCAAATCAGCTGTTTTTCGTTGAGAATGCGAACGATTGAAAACGTTCGATATCGTGGGATAGGCTGTAAAGCAATCAAACAGGATCTTGAATTAAATGAAACCTTAAATACTTAGTTAAAGCATATATTGAGGATGTTATATAGAATCAAGTTATACAGGGTGGGTGATGAATATGACTTCAAAAAGAAAAAGTTATATTTGTTTTTGATTTTCAAAATAATTTGAAGCATAGTCTCTTTTACAAAATAGACAATTAATTTGAAGACATAAATATTTGTATTATTTGCCGATCGATTTTAAAAAAACATATCAATTTGAGCCTTTTAAAATTTTTAACACATTTTTACTTTATTCATGTTGTTTTCTTTTATTTTCGAACACTTATTTATTGATAAACAATTAAACAAATTCTGTTTAATCATTTCCGGCTTCAAAAATTTTATTTACTTTAAAATAAGTTTTTGTTGGCTATTGTAGCAAATCTTTGTCATCTTGAGGTTATTTTTCGAAAAAAAAAAATATTTTTTTTATATACTCATACATATGAGGTCTAGAGGTAGAAGATGAGTTAACATATTTAGCAGATTTTTAACCATAATTCTTTTTTTTTATTACCAAAATTCATTAGCTGGCGGTGTAAAAAGATTATGATCTTTTTTTTTTTGATATTTATTAGAATACATAGTTTTAACAGCTTTAGAAGAATACTAAAAAATATATTTTTTTTGTTAATAATGATTCAGAAGTAAAGAATTTAAGTTGAATTTAAGATTTTTAAATCTAAGTATGTTTTTATACCCTTCACAAATATGCATACGTATGTAGTTGAAGATATGTTGTGTTTGTGTTGATGTTTATAGTACATAGAAATATTTGTCTGTTTACCTTGTGGTAAACCTATCTATTCAAAACCACATTCTGAGCCAATTTAATTATGTCTGACCTGATGTCTTTGAGGTCCCAACTTTAATGAAATTTGGCAAAATTACGTTTTCTTACCAAATGTGGAGTAAAAATTGGTTGCATAGCCCGTGGAGTGACAGGGATACCAATACCAAGATACCTTTTAACTTGTATGAATTATAATTCAAAATTTTTCTGAAAAAAAATTCTATGAAAAGAATTTCTAACGAAACATTTTATAATTATTTTGGGAGTTAATAATTCAAACAACTCGACTGTGGTCGGGCGAGCTAAGTGCTGATGACATCCTCTAGCAGGACAAAAATTGTAATCTACTGAGCCGCGTTCAAAAATATTTTTTTCAGTTTTTCTCCATAATATAACTTTAAAATTATTAATTTGAAAATTAATAATGAACTCAAGCCTGACTTGCCCTAATTTTTCAATTGAAACAGTTTATATTTAAAAATAGTCCTAAAAAATTTTTTATGTATTAAGAACCTTAGAGTAAAAATTTTCCTCTGGAAGCATTTCTTAAAATTTTTATATTGAAAAATTTTTTATCGAAAGAATTTGTATTAAAAATTTTCTCCCAAAAAATGTACAATTTTATAGAAAAAGTGAAAAAAAGTGCAAATTTTTTAATAGAAAAATTTAATGTAGTAAAATTTTATATTGATAAATTTTCTTTAGATAAGTTTGTATTGAACAATTTTCTATAGAAAAATTTTCTATTAAAAAGAATTGTATACAAAAATTTTTCTATTGAAAAGTTGTCTATAAGAAATGGTTAGTACTTCAGTATATTAGAAATATTTTCTACAGAAAAAATATTTTATTGAAAATATTTTACTTTGGAAATTTTCTATAAAAAATTGCATATTAAAAAAATTTTTGTCGAAAAATGTTTTTATAGAACATCTTTTTGTTTTTCAAAACAGTTTTATACTGACAAAATTTCTATTGAAAACTTTTCTATTTAAATTGTATACAGAAATAATTTCTGAAGAAAAATTTTATATTGACAAAAATTTAATATAGACAAATATCCCATTGGAAAAATTTTAATAGACAAGATTTCTTTTGCAAATTTTCTATTCAAAATTATTTACAGAATAATTTTATAAAGACAAATTTTATATAAACAAATTTTATTTAAAAAATTTTATATTAAATTAAATTTTCTATTGAAAAATTTTTTATAGAAACATTTTATATTAAAAAAGGTCCATTTAAAAATAATAAATATTTTTTACAGAAAAATTTTGTACAAAATTTTTTATTGAAAAATTTTCTAAAAAATTTTGATATTGCAAAAAATTTCTATAGAAACATTAGTTTTTGAAAATTTGTTTATGGAAAAATTTTCTAAAGAATATATTTTATATTGACACGATTTCATTTAAAAAAATTTCTATTAAAAATTTTATACAGAAATAATTTCTTAAGAAAATTTTTATATTAAAAAATTTTATTTCAAAAAGTTTGCTATTGAAAAAATTTCAATAGTAAAATTTAATATTCAAAAATTTTTAATAGAAATATATTCTAAAAAAATTTTTGTATGAACAATTTTTTTACTAAAAAGTTTTCTAAAAAATTTTAATATTGAAAAAATTACTGTAGAAAAATTTGTATTTGAAAAATTTTGTATAGAACAATTTTTTTAAGAAAATATTATATAGAAAATTTTATGTTGACAAGATTTCTATAAAAAATTTTATATTTTGTAAAGAAAAATTGTATATTGACAAATTTTATTTTAAATAATTTAAAATAGAAAAATTTCCTATTGAAAAAACTTTAATAGAAAAATTTCATATTGAAAAATTGTCTATTTAAAAATTAGAAACATTTTCTATAAAAAAGTTTTGTATTGAAAATTGGTATTTACAAAATTTCTATAACAAGATTTTATATTGAAAAAAATCTTCTAGAAAAATTTGTTTTGATTTCATTTAAAAAAATTTCTATTAAAAATTTTATACAGAAATAATTTCTTAAGAAAATTTTTATATTGAAAAATTTTATTTCAAAAAGTTTGCTATTGAAAAAAATTTCAATAGTAAAATTTAATATTCAAAAATTTTTAATAGAAATATATTCTAAAAAAATTTTTGTATGAACAATTTTTTTACTAAAAAGTTTTCTAAAAAATTTTAATATTGAAAAAATTACTGTAGAAAAATTTGTATTTGAAAAATTTTGTATAGAACAATTTTTTTAAGAAAATATTATATAGAAAATTTTATGTTGACAAGATTTCTATGAAAAATTTTATATTTTGTAAAGAAAAATTGTATATTGACAAATTTTATTTTAAATAATTTAAAATAGAAAAATTTCCTATTGAAAAAACTTTAATAGAAAAATTTTATATTGAAAAATTGTCTATTTAAAAATTAGAAACATTTTCTATAAAAAAGTTTTGTATTGAAAATTGGTATTTACAAAATTTCTATAACAAGATTTTATATTGAAAAAAATCTTCTAGAAAAATTTGTTATTGAAAAATGCGGTATATTTAGTATTTTATATAGAAAAATTTTTTATATAGAACAAATTTTTTATTTAAAATTTTAGTTTTTTTTCTATTTAAAATTTTAATAGAAAAAAATTGTTTATAGCCAAAATTATGTTTAGAAATTTTAGTTCGAAAAATTTGGAAAATTTTATATAAAACAATTATTTATAGAAAAACCTTATATTGAAAATTTTAATAGTAAATTTTTCTATTCAAAAACTTTATGTGGAAAAGTTTTATATTGACAAATTTAATTTTAAAAATTTTTTTATAAAAAATGTTTTGATGGAGAAATTTGCTATTGAAAAATTTCATATAAAACAATTTTAATAGAAAACTTGTCTAAAAATTGTATATTAACAAAATTTGTATGAGCAAATTTTATATTAAAAAAATTTCTATAGAAACGTTTTATATTTTTTGATTTTTTTAAATTTTCAACTGAATTTTTTTCCAAAAATTTGATTTTGGATATTGAAAAATTTTAATATTAAGCAGTTTTCTAGAAAAATCTTACGTTTAATATTTTAAATAGAAAATTTTCCATTGAAAAAATTCTATAAAAAAAATTTATATTAAAAGGATTTTAGTAGAAAATTGTTTATTAAAAAATTAAAGCTTTAAATATTTTATATTGAAAAAATTTCTATAGAAAATTTCAAGGTCTTAAGTGGAGTTTTAAAAATATTATTAATTTTTTCCTTTAAAAACGTATTCTTTTTGCAAACAACCGAAAACAAAATTAAAACATTTTATGTCGTTTTTACAAAGTTATATTTTTATTAACTTTAGAGTTAATCATTAAACACACTTCAGAAAAACCCTAAACAAATATTCTTCGTCTCACTGTCTCAATTAAAACTCTCCACGATATCAGTTCGTCAGCCTTTTATAGTAAAGAAAAGAATTTCTAGCATTTTCTGCAGATGTAAACAAAGAGCTGCTGTCCCCGATTACACTAACACGCGGTATACGAATGTAATAGCAACAGAGAGAAAGAGTGTAGATAAAGAGAAAAATGTTGCTCTACTCTTACAGCAAAGCATTAAGAGAAAAATGTTGTTCTGCTTATAGACACAAACAGAACAACAACTACACCAACAGAAACATTCTAGAAAACTAGGGGAATAATTATAAGTAGTGAATTTTTCACAATGGGGCGGACAACTAAAAAATTCGTGACAATATTTACGTCATAATTTTGATATTTAGCCAAAAATTTTCCTTAAAGTAACCTTTTTTTGAAAGTTTTCCTATCACTTTTAATTTTTTTAACAAAATTGAAAGTTTTACTATTTCTTTCAATTATTTAATTTTGTATTTTAAAATTTAATATTTTTGTCCTAAACTCATTAACAATTTATTTAATTACATTTATAACAATTACTTAAAAAGTAATTAACACAAGCAATTACTAGCAAGATAAGTAAGTCTGACGAATAATAATACAAAAATCTAGTTACTTAAGTTTCATGCTTAAAACCCTAAATCTAGACAATAGCATTACTAATTCAAACTAGTTTGAAGTTTTCCCACCATTTAAGCATTTACTAAAATACTAATTAAAATTATATAAAAACTTTTTTAATGGTCTCACACAAAAAATGTTAATAACTCTAACTAAAGCTTAAAAAATCAGATCTAGAAGCAAAAAAAAAAAAGACAAAAACGACAAAAAGCAGTTAAAACTAAGGCGGAAAAATAATTTAAATTATTATTATAGTTTTTTTTTTTAGATAATGAACAGACATACAAACATTTTTTCTTTTAATGATAATAATGATTTTGCGAAAATAAACGATAAACGTTAATATTTATAAAAAAAAACACGTTTCGTTAATTTTTTTCTTTGATAAAATTCACAGACTTTAAAACATTTGGTTTTAAATAATTTTCATGTGGGTAATGATTTAAGTTTTAGCCATAAGACTCATTTGACCAGTTCTGGTGCTGTCTGTTTTTGTTGGTGTGTAAAATTGTTTTCTTGGTAATTTTTATAGTTTTAATAAGAAGATAATAAATAAATTTGAGTCTTAAATATGAATAAAACTTTGAATAGGGGATAGAGGTTTGAACTGTTGAAAAGCGGATGGACGGCCATTTTTTTAGGTAGTTGGTTTCACCAACTCAACTGGTCTTAACTTTCACTTTTACGACTTGTATGCGAAAAAAAATTGACAACATAAAAATCTTAATATGATTTTCTTGGAGAGATGCTTTAAAGTGTAAATTTAATTAAAGATTAATCAAGTTTTATAATTTCATAACAAACTTTTCTCTCATTTAAAAGATATTCAAAAGAAACAAATGTTCAAATCATATCAAACATTTGTAATTAAAGATATTTTAAGACTAAACGTAAAAAACTACAAATCACAAGTACCAATAACAAACAGCATTGACAAAGAAACTTTTCTAAAAGTCCTAGAAAAAACGATCTAAAAAATGCACTTAACACATTTTTCACAGAAAAAAACCTCAACTCAAATCTAGAACAAAGAAATATCTTACAAGTAAAAATGTATGTTCAGAACTTGGGAAAAAAAACATTACAACACACAAGAATTTGTAACAAAATCCTAATGACCCAACGACATTAAAAAATGTTGTCTACAAACTATAAAGATTACAAATGAGAAAGACATACATATATAAATCTTTATTTGGCGTAATTATTTAGACCATGTTAATGCAATTAATAAGAAACAGATAACAGGAATGTGAAAGGTGAGTGTATAGTGTCACTGGAAAAGTGTAAATGGTTACATGTTTTTGAAGAATTTAGATGAAGAAGATTGTTTATAAGGGAAGAATATATTAAGCATGTCTGTCTGTCTGTCTGTCTGTCTGTCTGTCTGTCTGTCTGTCTGTCTGTCTGTCTGTCTGTCTGTCTGTCTGTCCGTCTGTCTGTCTGTCTGTCTGTCTGTATGTATGTATGTATGTATGTATGTATGTATGTATGTATGTATGTATGTATGTATGTATGTATGTATGTATGTATGTATGTATGTATGTATGTATGTATGTATGTATGTATGTATGTATGTATGTATGTATGTATGTATGTATGTATGTATGTATGTATGTATGTATGTATGTATGTATGTATGTATGTATGTATGTATGTATGTATGTATGTATGTATGTATGTATGTATGTATGTATGTATGTATGTATGTATGTATGTATGTATGTATGTATGTATGTATGTATGTATGTATGTATGTATGTATGTATGCTATGTATGTATGTATGTATGTATGTATGTATGTATGTATGTATGTATGTATGTATGTATGTATGTATGTATGTATGTATGTATGTATGTATGTATGTATGTATGTATGTATGTATGTATGTATGTATGTATGTATGT